>KZ269985.1:864136-891509 GCA_002249935.1 Onchocerca flexuosa | reverse complement strand
GCTGCAGTCCATGGGGTCGCAGAGAGTCGGACACGACTGAGTGACTGAGACAGACTGATACATATATATATATATATATACACACACACACACACACACACACACACACACACACACACACACACACACACACACACACACATACACATACACATACACAGATACCTGCCGCTTTTTTGCTTAAACTCAGATTGTGCTCAGTCACATCTGAGTATGACATTTTACTTTGTGATTATCATTGGTTCACTGGAACTATCATATCATACTGCTGCATTCATCATTCTCATTAGCATGCTGCAAACCGCACTGATAGTATCATATGTTCATCAGTTCTGAAATAATTCGTTCTTCTTTTTTATCAATTCCGAGCAATGCAACGATGATATATTCGGTAATTTTAGCGTCATCTCTTATTATATTTGCATAACTTCTAGAGACAATGAATTATTTTTCAAAAAAATGTAAGGTTTAAAATTTTTTGAATCAATTAATCACTTTTGTTTCAGTGGAATTTTCGCCGATTTATGAAATTTATTAAATACGTATAATTGAAAATAAAAAATGAAACATGCTTAACTTTTTTCATCCAGACGTAAAACCTTGAAGACCAAAAAGTCATCAATTTGAGATTTCCTTTAATTTGAGCTCTTTGATTGAATTTCGAAAGTATTCATTATTTTTACTAATACTGAGATCACCTCAAACTTTTCATTAAAAAACTACAAGAGATAAAAAAAAAAAGCGACAAATTCACAGATCATAAATCAGAAGTAAATTTAGATGTTTATATTGAAATGTTTTGATCAAAGACATTTTCTTTTTTCGTACGGCCATCTTTTCGAAACTAAAGTAGTCATGTGTGTGACGCTTATAGTACATTGAAAATTGCAGACAAATTAAACAACAAATATATATTTGAATTATTTGCACATTACGGTATTTGACAATGATTGTCATCTCGTCATTGAAGATACCATTTTCCAATTGGACTGTATCCGATGAAAAGGTATTAGTGCAGAAATCGAGATTAATGATTAAACTGACGACACTTCAAAAGTACTTCAAGATAGCGCTGAAGAGTATTCATATTGGAAGCTAGTCCCATTCAAAATTTTCAATGGAATTCATCTGAAAATTGCTATATCAGTTTTCCATTTCTATCATCCTCGTCCTATTTCCATCTGTCTTGAACATCTTCCTGACGAAATCTCGTCGTCGAGATTTAGTCGAGAAGAAGTGTGTGCTTTACCTATAGATGGAAGTTAAGTACCACTCAATGGTGAACACAAAGTTTTCTTTTTTTCTTGATTGAGATTAGAGGAGAAGTGATATGAGGAGAGAATATCATGCTACCGATTGTTGCTTTCAGTGTAAATTGATATGTATTATCATATTTATATTTTATTTTCTCTCCCTCTTTCCCTTCTTCTCTCCAACTGTGACCAATTACACTTATATTAGCTAAATAATGTCATCTTGAAAGGTCATCCAAGAAATCCATCTATTCTGTACCTATAATTAATAATAATAATAATAATAATAATAATAATAATAATAATAATAATAATAATAATAATAATAATAATAATAATAATAATAATAGTAATAATAATAATAATAATAATAATAATAATAGTAATAATAATAATAATAATAATAATAATAATAGTAAGATTAATAATAGTAATGGCTTATACTTTTAGTTTAAAAATATAATTTTATTTAGAATGACAGTGACGAAACAGCTTATATTAAGTTTTAGCTGATGAATGAATTTTGAAGTAACACTGCAATTTCGGTCAAAACTAAAATGCTTTCATTTAGCACAGCATTTTCATGTCACTTTATTTTAGTATATTTGAATTTTTCATTAAAAATTTCCTGATTTTTTATCGAAAATTTCTTTTGAATTTTTCATTTTTTCATGAAAATTTCAAAAAAAAAAAAAGCACATATATTTTGTTAAAAGTTGATTAGAACGGTCATATTGAACTGAGATCGGTCAAGAAATTGCTAAAGATCAGAACAATAACATAGCAGTTTCAATATTATATAAGTAAACCATTTTCAACTGCTGTAAACTTAATTGCAAATCCAATAGAAGCAATGAAATATTTTGGCAGTTCAATTCAATAGCTTGTAAAATGAAACGAAATTTCGAAATTTCATAAAAATCGAGTTAAGAAAATATGAAAAAATATATCGTCGTCAGCTGAGATGCATTAATTTTTTCAAAAACTTGAAAAATGGATTATTTCGAATGATTTACGGTACCGTATAATTTAAATGTCTACTTGCTTAAAATTTTATTTTGATCCAAACAAAACTGCATTATTATTATCAATTCGATTTGTGCTTAAGAAATGCAGAATTAAATTTAAATTTAAATTCAAATTTCAGTTAAACTTAATATGCTCTTTCCAATTTATTTGATCTTTTTCTGCTTTTAGTCAATAGTTCAAGTTCAATCATTTCACGAATATGGCTGCTGCTATTGATTAATTGGAGAAAGCATTAACGAAATCAATTTATAAGGATCGGGAAAACAAGAGATTTCGTTGCTAGGGAAAGAAGCAAGTAACATCAACCGAATCTGCTTATTCGTTACACGATTGCATGCATGCAATTAAATTTTGCAGACACCTGCATTTTCCTTCTCTCCTCTACCCGTGTGTTGTTGCTGTTTTTTCCTTACCACTTCTTAAAACTTATCACTTAATTTTACATATTTTTTTATTCTTCAAGTCCTTGACAATATGAGAATGATTTTTAATTTAAGGCATCTAAGCTCTTGCAAATTGTTTTTTATCCTGCGCAACAAAAAGAAAAAAAAAAGGAAAAGAAGATGGTGAAGATTTCGAGTTTTCATATTTCAAACTTTATATCGTATATATTATGAGTTAGTTTGTTCCACTATGACTTATGTAAAGAATAGAATTTTTCCAGATATCAACAGTATAATCTGTGATGTCGGTGCCTGAAAATAGTTGTGCCCCAATTCATGTTCACCTCGAAAACTCGTGGAAAATTTTCAGAAAAGATCCATTTTCGGATCGATCAATGGATTTTGCTCGACTTATTGCAGCATATTATCTTGGTTTTCCGTTACTTGCACCAATAAATTCAGGCTCACTTCCTTCGCTTTATGAATGGCCAAAATCACCATCAGGTAGTCGAACTTGATAATTACTTTATTTCGAATTATAATTTTATATAAACTCATAGTTACCAATTTCTATCAAGAAAATGAAAATATTTTATGCAAACATAGGGAGCATATAAATATGTTACTCATTGTGTTTTGCAAACTTAAATGGTTCAAAATGAAATTTTAATAATCATGCTAAATTGACATTTTAGTGAATTTTACAGAAATTAATTTGGCTGAAGTTATGCTGTTGGAACGAGTTAACATTGCAAAAACAATATCAATAATATGCGACGAGCGTGCACCACCGGTGCTTTTATGGGCTTGTGGTCGTCATATTGAGGCCATTTATTATTGCGATCAATTTCGTGACCTTAAATCACAAGCAATGCTACGCTTCTTGGAAGAACAGTTATCAGGGTTCGGTCTTTCGATACTCTTTTGCAAAAATAATCTTTTCATTTCGATTAGTTTTTTCCGTGATTTCTCCAGTATCTCGATCCTTTAATACTCGAGTTCACTACATTTGAATGTAATGAAATTTATACCGACATTTGATGAATACTAATCAATATTTCAACAATTAGAAATAGCCGTTTAGAAAAACTTATATCAATTTTGTGAAAACAAATATAGGCAAGGATCAATCCCAGCTTAATCTTCGCTCATTTACATAATGCTATCAATCGCGCAATGGCCATTTATGCATAATTAATAATACAACAAACAGTATGATGTAATCTTTGTATCGTATAATCTTACTAAATCAACGAAGTACTGCAATGTGAAATGATCATGGATATCCGAACCATTGGGATTGAAAATTATTGAAATCTAGCAAACTGCTGTAATCACTATAAATTCCACTTATCATAGGACAATTTTTTTGTGAAAGAGAAACTCTGTTAAGCTATTTTAGGCTTAGACTTCTGCAAATGTTTTGTGAAGACCGCATTGAAATGGCTTTCAACGAACTGGATAGCTTAGGAGAGATAAAAGATTATGGAATTATGCAAAATATGCAATTTTCATGGGGTAAATTAGTCGATTCATTGCTTCAAATGGATGCAATCACGGAGACACGGACAGTAAGTTTGCTAATCGACCGGATATTGGCGAAAATGTGCAGCATACATGCGATGATGCCTTTGTTTGTGAATGCTGACATATCGGTAGGCTATTTGGCAAAAGACAGATTTCCAATAAATTTATCTCAGAGTAAAATTTAGGATTAGTTCAAGATATAATTGATTGTTTGCTATGTATTGTTAGCATGAATTTCTTTTCAATAAACAGGTAATTTTTATTTTAATCAAATTTTAATTGTTGCAGCTACCACGGCCGCCTGTTTATATGTGTACAAGTTTGATCAGTTTTAGCGAGGAGCAATATTGCTACATCCGTTTATGGATTCTTATTCAAGCATATGCACGCTTGCTCTCTGATGCTAACGTATTGCTCATTTGTATTGAACATTTTTGTTGGAATTTTTTGGAAATAAACGGCGAATGTGAAGTAAGAAAGATTTGCTTTATTATTCCATGGAAATTGGTGATTTAAATTTTGATCTTGGTCTGATTTATCTGTTGAAGTAATAGTATTTAAGTAATTGAAGAAATAGTAGTATTTAAGTAATATTTAAGTAATTAATCCTTCAAAGATTTTTAGTCCTTAAACTTCCAACTCTTTTCCACTTGAATGGTTTATACTTTATATACTTTCTTGACCTCTGTGTTATGTATGTTTAAGTAAGATGTTATTTCTTATAAATATGAGTCATTTAAAATGTCACTAGTATTGTCAGCATTTTGGGATTCGTGGTATAGTATTTTGACAGGAAATTTCTGAGGAAGAATTATTATGAAAAATCTCGAACAAAATCAATTTCTTTCTGGATTCGCGGCTTCTTGAAATTTATTCTCATTATATTGCGCCTTATAGCACGTGATGCTGCCTCGATAGAACATCGGCATGGCTTGGTTTCTAACGTAAGAAACTCGAAATTCCAAAAAATTTGAAGCAATATTTCTTCTGCTAAACATCATCATCGATCAACTTAGACATAATTCATTATGTTCATTGATTATGCAATTGTTTTGCAACATATTTTTCAACAATTTTTTTTGCAGAATCATAATAAAAATGCAACGGCCAAATACTATGATTTACTGAATGTGAAAGAAGAGAACGATGACGATGATTTATTAGTCAAGTATGAGCGATAGAATAACTGCAAATCATTTCCAGAAATATTGCACTGCTAAATATTTTGCTTTTAAATGTTTTATTATATTAAACAACTTCAGCATTACATGATTCTTAATTGCTTTTTTTTTTGCCATCACTTTATCACCTATCACTGAGAGAAATGCATCTGATTTGCCCCAAAAAAAAATATTGACTTTTTGAATACTTTAATTCAGTTTAGAGTTTTGAAGCTCCACTTTTTCAGGATCTAATTTAAAATTTATTAAATTAGTCAATATTTCTCAAATAAAAAGTTGAAGGAGGGGAAAATAGGCAAAGAAGAAAGAAAAGATAGGACAGATAAAGCCATAAGATATAATTAGGGGATGAATAAGTCATTGTATTGTGTTGTCGCTTTATTGTCATCAGCAATTCAATGTTCTCTTCAATTTCGGAATTCTATTACTCAGTATTAAACTTTGATGAAAAACAAGTTTCAAGAGACTAATTATCCTCATTTTGCCTTCATATTATTATGATTTTACTAATATTATGACCAATTTTTCTCGAATTTAGATGGATGAGAGAAGCTGATCAGAGTGATTTCGAACAAATAAACCATTTATTCGATTATTTGTCTACATATCGCTCACCATTCGCGCATATGAATGAATTTTGTTCCGAAAATATTACTCGCTGGCGAAATCATTTGCTCAAAGAAGTGGTTTGTGCATTTTCTGTTAATTAATTGTTAGTAGCGAATTCTGCTATGTATTTTTATGTAATTAGAGATTTTGATGAATAATCCAAAAATTAATATTAAGACGAAACCTCCTAGCAATATTTCTTAAAATCACTTTTCTCCGCTATCATTAATAAATTATTACAGATACTTCAAGAAGGTGTAAGCAGATGTGAAATGCAGCAAAATCTGCAAATTAATGCAGTCAAAATGAAGGTTATCATAGCTAATTT
The DNA here is from genome assembly GCA_002249935.1 of Onchocerca flexuosa. Classification (NCBI taxonomy): domain Eukaryota; kingdom Metazoa; phylum Nematoda; class Chromadorea; order Rhabditida; family Onchocercidae; genus Onchocerca; species Onchocerca flexuosa. Next base: position 885,199 of record KZ269985.1, on the reverse strand, counting down.
TTCGATTCATTTTTAATTTTAAACTGTATTAATAGTACTATCCATTGCACGACAATTTTCGTTGCTCAAAATTCAAAGATAATAGTCTATGCTTTATATCGCTCAATCGAGAAGCCTACATTTTTTATATTCACCAGACTTTGCTTGTTTGTTTGTTTGTTTTTTTTTCTTTGTCAATGACAATAAATATGACATTTATGCATATTTTCAAAAAAAATTTCAGACATCAACTGTTACCGATTTGATTATAGGTACCAGACGGGGTATTGATAAAGGCGGAATACATAGCACGTTGTTGGTCGTATCCGACATTTGTCGCTGATCAAGGACTATTAGCGATGAATTTGAAGCTGTGCCCTTCCGATTTTGTTCATGGTACTATCTCGAGCATTGCTGCTTCTTCAATGAAACGCACGCCGATAATCGAATTTGCTCCAAAAACATGCTATCATTCATCACTTGATATTGGATCTTGCTCTCAGCATCCTGTTACAATCACCTCACGTTCTTTTCCAACGGTTAGACGTCATTTAAAATCCACGGATACACCAGACACTGATAGAATGAATTCCTGGAGGAAACTTGATAATGCGATGCAGAAAGTGAACGTTATGATCGATGAAGTTGAGGAAGAGCTCCGAAGTACTTCATCTTATCTGAAAGCCTTACTGAATAGCAAACGAAAGACGTTTGCTGAAAATACCACGAACTATAGTATTAGCGACCGGAAGTCATGCTCCGATTCTAGCAGTCTATTAAGTCAGAAGTCTGAGACATCATTCGTTATTGAACCGTGCAAGTTTGTCAATGATGATCGTTATTCATTTGACTCAAATCGTGAACCGGAATGCCATTCAGAAATAGAAAAGCTAAATTTCGATTTGTTATCACCTCAGCCTACTGTTCGTAACACAGCTATAATAAATACCAAGTCAGCATCAACATCAAATGTTTCATCACCATCTCAAGTCAATCCGGATTCGCAACATTCGGTAGCCATCCCATCTCCGCTGCCAACATGGTTAAAACTGCTACCGGTTAAACAAAAAAATTTCCTCCTATCGCTTAGCCCAATGACCAATCAAACAGAAGGTAATATATTTCTATAAATAGGTTCGTTATATCAAAATATCGTCAAGCTATGGATTCGAATACATGAATGACGAAAAAATCATTGATTTTTTGAGTTGATTTTGGGATATTTAAGCTTCTAAACTCCATATATGAATTTGAAGAAACATTTTATGTGAATTAAATATGTTATGTAATGCAACTTAATAAAATTCGTTTCATTGATCGAAGAAGTTATATAAACCAAAATTTTTATTTAACCGATAAGTTAGAATTCTCTTCCAGAAAAGCGGGAAAATGATAGTGTTCCGGAAATCCAACTACCACAAATGAAGTTATTGGAGGTAATGGATGAAGAAAAGCAATTACCATCAAGTAATTTAAAATTTGAACTTGTTACAACTATTGCTTCCAATCAGCTGTGTGATTAATATTAGATGTAATTGAATGATTAATAAAAATTACAGGAGATATTTCTTGATCAATGTTTATAAATAAACATAAAATGTCAAAAATCAGAAGAAAAGTTGACTTTTTCGGTCTTGAATGCTCTCTCGATTATGGAATTATTTAGACCTCCCCATTTTCTCGTAAAGAAGATTAACTGGAAGCGTCTGGTCATCTCGCGAAGTGTAGTATCATTATTGTAAACTAGACAAGATGACACGGCACATAGATCGTCTTGAGAAATGTCATCATTTAAAATTCAAAAGTGTGTCATGAAATTTATCGAATTATATATTCATTGCTATCAAATTATTAATTATAGTGCTTTAACTACATCAGTGAATAATTGATTAACTAATTGATAACACTATACAGGAAGTTTCTTACATCTGTCGACAATGGACAATAATGACCAATCTGAATGCATGGGACTAAATTTTTTTGGAACTGAAGAAATTTTCCAAGTATTAAATTTTGCACTTTAGCATTGAAAATGGTTATTTGTCCGGAATCACAATGAGTAAATGATATTTAAAAAAGTAATTGTTGGATGAAAATGTTATAATTCCTCTACAGATATCTATCAAGATGAATAAAGGTTTAATTAAGCTTTGCAGTTCTCAACCAGGAATTCAATTATAAGATGCGAGGAACCACTGCACGTGGGAGACAAATATAACGAACTATTGAGCTTAATAAATAGTAATATTAGCAATGTGCTGTCTATATTACAAAAATCCCTACTTTTTTTTACTTCAATTTCATAAATCAGACAAGCATTTGGATGATAAAAATGATTCCTTTTTTAATACTGAATAGTCTTTTTAGAACTATGTGAAATTTTGTACAGAATAGTCAAAAACTTCAAATTATTTTAAATTAATCAGAAGTGAAAAACTATATATGAATGTCCTAAGGCTTTTTTTTAAATCAATTTTAATTTCACGATATTGATTTATTAGACTTATATTGCTACAAATAAAAGAAAAACACTATCAAGATCTTCATGATGCAAAATTAAGAAAATGAAGCCTGAAATTAGGTGTACATCATAAGCTCTATCATTTCTCATCAGAAATTTCTTTATCAGAAGTGAAAATAGATTATTGCGTAATTAATGCTTGAATATCGTACAGTGAATCAACCAATGATTTCTTAAAGTGTTCAGCATTTATTGTTGGACAACTTTTAAATGAGGATGGCGCAAAAATGATTGAATTCGGTTGAATGTTGTATGAACAACCATAGCCATCTTTAACGACAGGTCCATAACAGAGGTATGTATCGCTAATTGAGGAAGGAGTTGTTACCTGCAATGGAATAAGAAAAATAGGTTTCTAATTCAGCTTTTTATGTAATTTGCATGAAAAAAATATCGCCTTTTCATATATTTTGCATTAAAAAATATGCATAAAAAAATATCTACATGATAAAGATAAAACTTGGATTAGGATTTTTTCGCTGCCCATGGTCCTTTTGGAATGAGAAAAATGACCAAAGTTGACAAACCTGACTTGTTGATAGCGGAAATCGCATGGTTTCGGTCCATGTAGAATCCAGAAAGAGATCTGGCATTTTTGGCAACAAACCTTTTCTCACCTCCTCCCTAGCAAGCAATTGAAGCGCACATAAATGATTATCAATACCATGACCAGTTACATTCTGCAAAACTTTCGAGAATTAGTGATTTGCAAAATTTAAGATTTCTTGAATTTATGACCTTTCAGAGATTCATTAGACGTAATGTAAAATTCTATACCAGTATTTGTTAGAAGAAAAAATGTACGATTGGTAAGTTTAATAAGTAGCATACTTCAAGCGTAATTTCTGCTTGCTTGTTCACTGCTTCCACAAAAAGTTTTTGTATCTCATCCTAAAATATATCTTCTTGCAGTAAAATAAAGTTTCATGTTACCGAAAAAAATGAAATAATCGTTTAATTACGGCAGTTTGATTAGATCAAAGGTTATTACACCAGTGTGATCATACTTCAAGTATAATTTGTCGTGTCAAAATTTTTTCAAAACATTGAATTTAAATAAATAAATAAATAAATAAATAAATAAATATATATATGTATATATATATACCCGTGTCTTATTTTTCACGACCATTGCTTGCACCCACCGTAGTGCTTCCGGTGTTGCAGCACGGATATTATCCACACGACCGTAACGAAACCGTCGAATAGATGCACTTTCGTACGTCGACACTAAGTGTCCGTGTAATCTACATATAAAAATGTAGAACTGCAGATTCTTGCCAGAAAATTTTTATTTAAAAAACATTTCGTGAAATGTAAATTTTGGCTTATTCCGATAAAATAAAACGTATAAATATGTGAGTGAGACATGCTTCCTGAATTAAATTAATTTATTGAAGAAAACCTGTAATAAGCAAGTTGCATCGTCAATTGAACAAAACCATCCGGACTGATCTTGCACGATTTTATGAATTCTTTTCCAAATCCATCAAAAATTAGCACTTGCAAGTTCAAATTATTCGCCAAACTACAAAAAAAAAGGAGGGCAAACACTAAAAAATTGTAAGATGTGAACTATAAATTTTACTGTGAACACCAGACACTATTCCATTCTTTATAATCCAGAAATGTCAAGATTCTGGTCGAATTTTTCGAATACTGCAAAATATTGAAGAATTCTTATACATAGTTCTGGGTCGAAACGATTACTTGCAGTCATTTGACTGGGAATATTAATTAGCATATCAAATTTTTTTGTCGAAGTTAAAATTTTAATTTTAAATTCATTTCTTACTTTTAAAATTTGTATTTTTAAATCAAATTTATGATTATGAGATACGAAAACTTACTCATTATAGATTTCAATTTGCTTTTGTAGAAGTGGTTTGGCATGTGGCAATATGGTCCAATGAAGTTGTAATGGTGTGACATTTTTGACATTATCCCGCTGAACAAAAAATAATTCCTTTATCGAAATATTTTAAATTAAAGCAATAGAACGAAATGAAAAGGAACAGTTAACTCATCAAGAAGAAATCCCGTTAGCCATAAAAATGAAATTGCTTTTCAAGATAAATTGAAATTGAATCTGAAAACGAAGAAATAAGCGGAAATATGAGCAGGATATTAATAATTTAGCATACCGTTTTCTGCCCATCATTTCGTTTAACAAATTGCATGGCATAGTCGACCAAATTTATGAGAACAATTCCTTCTGCAACCGAATGTTCAATGCACAATCCATTTGTTCCATCACTTGCAACAATAATCTGTTTAAAAAGAAAGATTTCTTTATTTTATTAAAATAATTCGACAGCTTATAAAATTCAGAGAAAATTTTAAAATTTAAGGAATTGAAATAATTTTTTCTTTTCGCCACAAGATTTTCAAAATATTATATTACACAATCAACTGCTATTAATTTTTTGATTATTCAATTGTGATTAATTAATTAAATGGCCGTAATTTTCGCCAAAATTATTCTAACAACTAAAGTAAACAAATTAAGAAATATTAAACTTTCCGGAATACATCTTGAATTCGGGCTTCTTTCCAGGACAATCTTTACCTGTATGCTCATATCATACCATCGATTTAAACCCATTGCTTTGCTGCCAAAGCCATGTAATAAATGCAGTCCACGATGTACCAAATTGCTCTCATAGTTCATAGACCATTTCGTTTCACTATTAAGATCGATGCAAACGCCAAAAGAAGCGGAAAGAATCCAATTAAATGATTCCTGATTCTGTTTATCTAAAAAAAAAATACAAGTTACGCATATTTTAATTTATGATGATTCAAATTAAAATTGAACAAAAGTAAAAAGGATGGAAGTTGGCATTATTTTTTGAAGAAATATGCAAACATATAATTTTAACATTTCAATGAACTAAAGCAATCGAACCTTCCTTCATAAAGTTCCAAAATTTAGCCGCATCGTCACGATCACCAACACTGGCTCCACCAATAGTAGTATTTATCTTGTTATCACCAATTCCACTCATCTTAACCACTTTTTCCAGTTGTTTCGCTATTTCAGCTTGCGACAATAGGACACCATCAAGTCGAGTAAATACAACAAATGTCTGCACATGGATTTATTACCTCTATTTCAGTTGTACTATACTTCCATCAGTTATATATATATATAGAGTGCTGAATGATTCTTCAATGCATACTATATTTGAATTTATCTACGGAGGTTGTGATCAGAAAAAGACAGCCGAAAATCCGGGAAATATATTCTTTTCAGTTGATATAATGTACGTTTTGGATTGAGACAAAGAATATGAGCTATTTGGACAGAAAATCAAAATAAAATCGAATATTTTGAACAGATTAAGAAAAGTAATTAAATATTTATAACTTGGAAGAAAATATAATCAACTAATTAATACTAATTAATATGAAGAAAATAAGTGAACTAATTGAAATAAAAATCATTTCAATCAATTTTATTCATTTTTGTTCCGTTTTATTCTTTTTTTAAGTTTTTTTTTGAAGAATTGAATAATGAAAAAAAAAATTGTTGCATAAATCTGCCTGATTATTGCACATCACAATTATATGCTCCTTGTAATTGGTCCTTTCATTTCCGTTAGCAGTCGATTTATAATGTAGAATATCAATCGGACTACTTGGTTCACGATAGCAGCGAAATATTCGGTCGTATTGCTCCATGCACATATTTACCTTTTGACGACCTGTTGAAATCTCTCGAGATATTAATTTCCTGCAACTTTCCTCCCTTATTTTTTGCTCCTTCTCAATAAGTTTGCATCAAATATAAACATCATATCAATTCTTTTTAATCATTTTCAACTGAAATTAAATCTGTTGAAATTTGAACAATTGTTCACATTTTGAAAAATCTCATGAATAAAATATTGTGAGTTTTTGTTCTTGGAAGTGAATGGTTATTGTTATCATTACTGTTGTTGTTATTGCTATTATTACTGAGCATTTTTCAACACTCATGAGAAGTTTTTATTCGATCCGTTGATAAGCTAAGAAAGAAAAATTTTGGCGGACTATTGGAATAACAATTATAACCGCTTTTGATGCTAACTGTCCTTACATTTCCGACAATTTACCCGAATGAAATGCATTTCGATGGGTAACTAAATGCACATTATGGACTTTTGAAATCTGATAATCAAAGATTACACTGAAACAATTATTATTCATTTTCACTCCGTGTCAGTCACTGATTGATATTTATGCTTAATTTCTTCAAGAATAGTTTTTTGTGTCTACATGTGAAAATTATCAGCCTCAAATTGATTTAGACATTCATGACCGCAGCTAAATTACTTTTTAGAAAAATCCCGAAAATTTCGGAAAGAAATTATACACATTGTCCATACCTGTCGATCAAATCTTTATAATCACAAAATCCACGTATAAGCCAAGCTGTATAACTGGAAAAAAAATATTAATTTTTATTACAAAAAAACAGAATTTGTATTTAAAATTTGAAAACTCAAATCCCTTTTAATTGGCATATTTTTAAATGCTGTCAAAATCATTTCACCTCAACTGTTCGTCCAAACTGTTGAAATTTTGCTGTGGAAAGATATAAGCTGGATTAGAATTCACTGGTAATGGAAGCCTCACTTTCAAATACATTTCTGGTAACCAAAATTGATTGATCGGAAAATTAACCGAAATGTTTTAGAAGTTTTTATAAAAAAAAAGGAAAATAAAGTATTCAAAAAATTATTCAAATTTTCAAATTATATTCCTAAAATATTATGCAAAAGGTATAATAGATTATTTCAGGACCAAATAGTCTAAGAACAATCGGAAATTTAAATCGATAAAGTTATTATACAACGTCAAATTTATCTGGGATAATTATCTCAGCACTGTGATCATAAATTTAAAATTTCAACAATCTTCTCGCAAACTTACCCAATTATCTTGCTCACTTGCTATTTTTTCAAGTTTTTCTTGTAATCTTGTACCAGTACTTCGAAATTCAGCAACTGCTTTTTCAGTATGCAACAGTTTCGCTTGATCATTGTGAACCACCACTGACGCATATTCTAAGTATCGTTTAAGGGTGTGTTCTAGTGATGGTATCGGTGGCTTTGGGATGGAAGTCTAGAAAATAATAATTCATCAGTAAAAAAGAAAAAAAAAGCTGAATATTCTGATTTCAAAATTCACTTTTTTTTATTCCATTCCGTTGCTGCAACTTGCAAATTAAACCAATTCTTAATTTCACTTCCTGTGTTACTTGAGCTATCATACTATGATAAGAGTTATTGTGCGTGCATTTGCATTTATCAGTGATTTTAAAATCATTTGATTATAGATTTATATAAAATCTTATCAATAAATACACAATGATTGAAAATTAATTGAATCAGTTCGTTAATGAGATTTTAGCCAATATTTTTTGACAGATAGAGAAAGCTTCTGTATTATTTTATTTATCAATAATTGCAACGATTACTTAGTTAGAAGTGAAATTTTCTTGTTCTATTCGAAAATCTATTAATTAAAGCATTCAAAAAATATGCAAAATTCTTCAGACTCGCCTTCTGAACATTTGGATGGATGGTTGTTGTTGCATGCTTGCATTCAACATTGATATATAAGAGTTTATGAATGTTAGATGAATGTAGAAACGGACGATGTTTACTTTGGAAAGCTTTTATGAGTAGCATTATCACTGTATACTACAAACAGCTTTGCTTCGTTTAATTATTCTGGAAATTTCTTGATGCAAAAGTAATCCCGAACTTTCCGTCTAGTAGCCTTCGTTTTTTCTACTTTCTAGATATCCTATTTCAATTGATAATTTGAAATTTCTACCGACGTTAAGGAAGATTTTTTGATCGAAAAAAATAGAATTTAATTTTTAGCATTAAAATTCGAAAATACAAGAAAACACTGAAATTTTACGAAAGAAAAATCATGCAATAACATTGTTTGACTTCAGTACTAGCAATGAACGATATAATCCAAGTTTCCGGAATTTTTGATTGTTTATTAAAAAAATTTAAAGACCTATTTGAATTTCACTCTCAGACATATATTGAATTGAAATAAGAAAAATGTTAAATACTGGAATAAATTTCGATGAGTGGAAATTTTAATACGAGGAAAAATAGCATCAAATAAATGAATTCTAATCACTGAGCACTATAGGAAGATTTTTAAATGGAAAAATCAGTTTCACGAATTGCTTTCTATTATTCCCTGGGGTAACTTACCATTAAAGCTATTTTCCACACATTAAGCAAATTTTAATGAAAATTCTCTGATATCAGATGACAACTCATTATCATCATCCTTAAAACAATGTCATTCTTATACTTATTTCACTATTAGGCATTATTGACAAACATTCCACATATTATCACTAATTTTTATTGCAGAATACTTTATAATTTATAAGACTCAAATCACTTTTTACTATTCTCATTTTATAACTAAGTCAATAGTATCATAAATCATAAGTGAAAATTTTAAATTTTTTCGCCAGCAAATTTAATTTCACAACTCAATGCTTCTTAATTTATGCAAATTCTTGCATAATTAATTTTCCTAATTTTCCTTTAATTAATTGCCAGAATAAGATTTTGAAAATTTTAAGTTTTAAAAAAACGAGTACGCAGAATAATTGAAATAAATAATAATGCAAATGAATGGAAACAGCACAATTTTTATGGGTTACTTGTTATGTTTACACTTCAAATCTAGTTTACGACTTCTTTCTTCTTGTTGTCAATTACGAAATACAAGACTGAGGTTTGAATTAGTTATTGTAAATATTACTTATTCTTATGTTAGCTATTGATATCGATTGGTTATCCTTTCCTACTATTAATCCAGTCTAAATGTTAGTTCATGCAAATGATCAGTTCCGATAATTTCTCTTTCAGACCACTTTTATTCAGATCATTTGAGGTATGCAAACTGATGACTGAAAAAAATATTTTTCTTTTCATAATTTTTAAACTGGCAAAAAAAAGTATAAGACAGAGGAAAAGAAAGAAGGGGAGAGAAAAATAGAGCTCACCTCATACCAATCGTTTGTCGGATTTTGCTTATCAGTGACATAATTTTTATCACCCATTACCGATTAGTGCTGCAACTTGATGGCATTTAATTGTGAAAGATTTTCTAATCTTTTATCAAATGGTTATCATAAGCATGAATAGTAACCATTGAATAAAAAATATCTGAAATTTTTCAAACTTTTTTTGAAATCTTTAGAATCAAATATATATTTTTTGTATGCTAATCTGCGGATTGTTCATGAATTTGTGTCAAATTTTAGAAGTAGCTTGGAAATGAAACACTTCAAACTATCGATTAATTTCAGAATATAAACTTTTAACTCTAAAATTTATTGTAATCCATCAATTCATCAACAGCAGTCAAAGTTAATTGTATTTAGTCAATCAAATTGTAGAAATATTTCCAAAAAACAATTTTCCCAACATAATGTTTTAATTTAACGAGATAATCTACAGCTCAATGTTGAATTTTATACAGCAAAATCCAGCGTCACAGAATTGTTGGACCAAAACCTAAAAGAATTGGCTGGAAATATTGCAAGGCTTGTTATTTTTGGCCCATTCGACCACTATCGCTGTTTAGCATGACATTTTTGTGTATGCAAAAAAAGAAAGGAATCATTCATTAATTAGGATGTTGCCAAATTTGGTGCTATCATTTCCTGGATGAAATTCTTGCCTTTATCCGACAAATGAATCTTTTTTTTCTCGTGGTAAATTTAGGTACGAAAGCTTACTCATTATTATTCCACATTTTCTTTTCACTATATGATAACATTTGAAACAAATTTTTCGAATTTCGATTAAGCATTACTTCTAGAAATCTTCACCCATAACAAAACAATGACTGTTTGTTGGTTCAGTTCGCATCAGTATTTCGTATAAAATTATTGATTCTTGAAGTATTGGAATGATTCAAAGAAAATTTGTCTACACAGTGTATTACTTTGCGGCATTCAGTACACTTATTTCTAGGTCTTCGCAACTTGCAAAAAACTTTTTATTATTGCACAATACTAACAAGCAGCAGAAGGCGTAGAGAAAATTTGAATACATTATGAAACTGTGATGGTGCTTAAGGAATTTAAACACGAAAACATTGATGTGCAAATTTCAGCTATGTCTGAATCTCATAAAAAGCCGAAATTGAGATGAATGAAGTTGTAGTTGAATAATTTTTCTCATTACTTTTGTCCATGCATTAAATGAAAAAAATTCAATATTTCAGTATCATTCGAAACTTAACTCTACGACTATGCCTCATAGCAATTCTAGCAAGCTTTAAGTACATTCTCATGCTTCCCGTCTATCAATTCTAGATTGATTTGAGTTCAATTTACCATTAGGATTAACTAAACCTGAGATACAAAGCCAACTCAGAAAGTCAGAAAGGATGTTGTGCAAATTTATGTTTTTATCAATATGAAGATTTCCTTAAATTATTTGTTCTGAAGCAAAGATGAGAGATTCTGAATATTTTTGAAATCAATGAGTTCTATTTCATTTAAACAATATTTATAAATTTTCAAATTTCTAGTTTACGTTGTATGTTTGGAATGAACTGTATGATATTCTAATAAAGATTTTTGTTATGGATTTTCTAACTGAACACTTAAAGAGTGATATTTAAATCTAATAAATAGAGTGAAAAATTATTACATTTTACATTTTGTAAAATATTAAATGATTTTCGACTATTACTTAAATATTTCCATCTTATTGCTTAACTTCATCGGCCATTTCCCCATAGTTCCATTCCTTATTTCCTCCTCATTTTCCTCAATTTCCTTTTCTGCTGAATGATCTTAGATTGTTGGGAGATTTTGGCTCCTATTACAAACAAATTTATATTTCATTCATTTGCACAAACAAAATTATTTTTTGCAGATACAACTAAAACTATCACACAATCATCAACAACATGTACAAGTATAGTAACAGAGAAATGAGATCACAGCTTGAGAAGATTTTATAAAGAAACTTACTACCACCATCATTTGGGAGTGGACAGAAGAGGAAAAGCAATCTCGACAAAGCAAGCCAGAATTCAAACATAAATTCAGCAATTTATACCAGTTGACAATAATGGTAGCAGTAGATAACAGCAATTAGTGAATTACTAATTTGATATCCTATTCGCTGAATGAAATCTTCCTTTACCATTGCACATTTAATGGATCATTTGGACTGTAAGCAGCAGGATATTTTGGTAGATTCCACTGACTTTCCGGTTCGTCACGTTGCTGTTGGATGGCACCATAACCTCGCTGTTGTGGAATGTCGAAACTTTGTTCAGTAGAACCATCATTACTACTACCACTGGTACCAAACAATGTTTGCTGTTGTTGTTGTTGTCGTTTTTGTTGCTGTTGTTTCTCTTCAAATGGCTGATACATATAGATTTGTCTCAAAACTGATAATACCGGTGCATAAGCCAAATTTAGAACACAAATAATAATATTTAAGGCCAGAAAACCCATCGTTGCGACAATTTCTCCAGCAATAATAGGTCCAAATGCATATGCTAAACTGTAGGAGATATCAGCAATCGCGTAGACACTACCGTAAACACTGACATGACGCGTATCAACCAAGTATCCGAGCATTGGTAGCAATGATGTATCGATTAGCGCAATTCCGAAACAAAGTGTTGATAAGGGTAGGATCAGCTGAAGAATGGAATTGGTGAATGGTATCATGAAGCAACTCAACGCTTCCATCATTAAACCGACTGCCGCAAAAAGCCATTCTTTTTGTGGGAAACGTCGCATGAGACGGACAGTGACGTAAACACCGAGAACATGCGGGAAAAACGGTGGGAACCATATGATACCAACCATCCATGATGGAGTATCTGGGATAGCGCTTGCCATCCAAGTTGTGATTGTCGGTTCCAAAAATGCCAAGCTGATATTTGCCATGATAAGGGCACCTGAACAGATGGCAATATATTTATCCATAAATAGACGCCACATTGGTGTACCCTGCATCCGTTCACCGGCTGTATTTATCTGTTTATTGGCTTTCGGTTGAATGACCATGAAAACCATAAATCCATCAAAAAGACATATCATGGATAAAATCAGGAACGGTATCGGTTTTCCGGCTATTGAATAGAGAACCGAACCATAAGGTGGTGCTACCAAGCAACCGAATGATATGAATGCCAAAGCGATACCAAGCGCTGCTGATCGTTCGTTTTCTTCTGTAAAACGATCCGCAATCATTGCAAGACCAGAAGTATCAGCAAAGGCGGAACCAAATCCCTAAAATAATTGTCAAATAATCAAATCTGACAGATTAATAAATCAAAGTTTTATCGGATTACTTCACATCTTCGACTTTTATCTCAATTTTCGAATTCAAAGAATAACATGTCATTTCTTTAAATTATATAAATCTTTAATAATAAAAATAGTCAGAATAGGATGAATTAACTTACTTGTAATGATCTGGCGAAAAACAAGACACCATAACTTCGTCCCAGTGCAAAAATTGCTGTTGAACTGAACATTACGCATAAACCGATAACCATTGGAAATTCATAACCAATACGATCGATGATATATCCAGAAAATGGATTAACAAAAATTTGAATAAGTGCTTTGGATGCAAATAGCCATCCAAGTCCGATATCCTCATTCAAATAGTCGATTTGACCACCTGTCATACGAACAACGACAGTACCATTTCTCAACTTTTTCGTTTCATTATGATACCCAACAAACTGCACATCATAGGCATGAATATCTCGGAGATATTTCGGGATTATCGGCACAATCACCATGTACAGCATATTATCAAGCAGCAAAGCAATAGAAACAATCATGAGCACCAGCTTTTTCTGTATATGCGGCTCTTTGATCCTTTGATCCAACCACTGACGACACCAATCACTATCACGATTGATAATTGGTACGTTGAAGCCCATATTGTTTTATTAAGTCAAATTCTTATCACCACAAACCAGTTAGCAAAGATGATTGCAAATAAATAAAGCCAGCAAATGGAATTGATTGGAATAGCAGGAATCGTTACTGGAATTGAATTTATCTTAAAAATTTTTTTCTTTTTAACCGAGTTGGAAAATAGTGCGTTGGAAAATTAGAATTGATTTTATGAGGACGATTTTCCTTCCTTCTTTTTTTGTTTCCTTCGTCTTACTCCTCCTTCTCCTCCATGACGTCCCTCTTGTTTTCCTTATTAAAGGCGTGCTTTCATTAGTTAGAGCTGGAATGGATGGGCGTGTATTAATGCTATAAACTTTATCTCACTAATTGCTGCTTGAAACCGGAATTTACTGATTTAAATAAATACCATTTACTGCACTGATTTATACAATAGCGATAATTGAAGCATTTGATAAAGTCTTCCTTAAATTCATAGATTGGAAATCAAAGGTTACCCCGAAATCGAATCAATTTTAGTGAATTCCAAGTATGATGTTGGATTCAAAATTCGGAATCTTAGTTTCAAGCTGTGGCTAGTTGTTTTACCGCCGAATTTGTATGCATTTTCGCCCATACATCCCTAAAATATGTTATTATTATTTTGTAATTTGTAACCGATCGCTGTTGTGGCTCAAATAAATTGTTGGCTGTCACTTTGGTAAATTGCTTCTAACAAATTGTTGATTAAAATCAACAATACTGAAGATAGAAAGTGTACGGGATGGGCAATCAATTGTATCTCACAAATTTTGAATACTCAGGACTATTATGTTCTGTTCTTTTATTTTCATTTCCAATCAACCAAATCCGATCAATCCAGACTTCAGATAAACAGAAAATTGAAATTGTTTCATCTCGAAATAGGCCAAGAAAATGCTGATGCAATGAGACTAAAAATTTTATGAGAAACCTTTGAATGAGATTTCCTAATATATAAAATGAAATTCTCTAATGCTTTCTTGTAACGAAATTACCAAATAATGAAGTTTCGACGATTTCATGCTTTTTACTGGATCTTTTATATTTTCAATTTCGATTAGGTTGAGAAGTTGGCATAAGCAAGATGTGCTTAGGAATTTAAACTCAAGTTTAAAATAAAATAGAACATGCAATTGTTTCATCTATTTTTTTAGGCGTCTTGGAAAATAGTTCTGAAATCAAAGAAGTACCACGTTCAGACCGGCAAACAAATACTATTTCTTTCCAAGTACTGAGAAGCAAATTCATTATGAAAATGCAACCACTGCAACTATCAAAGAAAATTTCATCTATCAATAACTACTACATGACTCATTCTCAAAATAAGAAATAAATGAAGGGAGTGAAATTCACTTTCTACAAAATTTAATAATTGAAAAGCAAAACATCCTTCAAATTCAAATTCCTACCAAAAACTTCCAAATTTTTTAGAAACCTTATTTTCAAAATTTTTTACTGTTTCCTTCTTTATTAAAGGAAAGATAAAGCATGAAAATACCACATTACTTAGGCTTTCTGCGAAATTTCAGATGTTAAATTTATGATCGTAGTCCAAAATTTTTATGAAATAGTTGTATTTTAATTCAGACAAAAAAGGTCGAAATTCTTTAGACATTTCATTAAGCAGCTGCATTCCGGAAACAATCTAATTCCAGCTTCCCGCTAACTTTTAGGAATGTCAACCAAATAAGCCATTTATATAATTTGTCCTGTCCACAGATCTCATGAAGGAATAAGAATAGAGGTGGGAAACTGACAAATTTTTTTCAAAATCCAACATTCTTCTGCATTTCTCCTCCGCGCAATGTTCACTTTTAAAAATAGCAAATTGCAAAGATTCCTTTAAAGTTTAAATTGAATTTCTCATTAAGAAAAGAATAACACGCTGGCATAGAGTATGCCATGCGAGAAATCATAAATTAAAGTTAATGATTGCAGGAATTGAACTTTGTGAAGCTGAAAACTAAAAAGTGAAATTCTATATCAATCACTAGAACTATTTCCTAGCCAATAATAATCAATCATTGAGAAATTTGGCAACTTTTTTTAACAAATTTATTTCTTCATAATTTTTAAAATTTACCTTTAATTAAAACAAATAATATCGAATTGCCTATACTTTAGTAATAGCTGCACTTTATTTAAATCGACTGCAAACTATTCACCACAAAAACGGCCCAATATTCGGACTCAATTTTCCCTGAAAAATTAATTAATTGGATTAATCACTTTCCATAGAAAAATGTAGCAAATCTGACACAATTGCATAACGCAAAATATGCAAAGCAATTAAGTTGGACAAATTTCTTGAAATTAACAATTCTTATTCGTGGGCCAAGAAATGGAAACTCGGCGAAATTTATAAATAAAAGTCGTTAATACTTAAATTGTTAGCTTATTTGAAACGATGTTGCAATATTATTCAGAACAAAAAGATCAGAAAAACTTAAATTAAAGTCTGATAGAATGGAGGATGAAATTTCAAATGACATTGTAACTAATATATGATTTTACAATCTTAAAAATGAAGATAAGAAATGGATCTAAATATTGTCAGTACAAATATTACTGCTGTGTAACCATCGAATCCGATGATGTTGAAATATGTTAACTTCAGAAAGTTTCAAATTAATTTATTCTTTTCATCTTGCAGATTTGATCTTCTTTGAATTTTCAAAGCAAAAAATGCTAATATCTGGGAAATTTTGTTACAAGTTAATTAAAAACAGATGAAACATTATAAATTCACATTATTTGTATAATTTTATTCAGCCGTCAATTGCAATATATGGCCGAAGAAGAGTGCGAATTCGAAACAACTGAAATCTACAAGGAAGTAAAGTGGAGCTTTGATTCAATTGAATCATCTTTTGGACTTTTTCTCTTGGAATCTTTCCAGAAAAATGCATGTTGTTTATACAGGAGTTCTTACAGATGATAATTTGATCATTTTTTTAACAGTGATTCATCATTTGAAGTAAATTTGAAATAGTTATGGGTCATCGGTTAGAACAGCTTGATCCAACTTGAAACTTTTTACGGCTTCTCTTTACCTTATTCCGACTCATTATTAGACCGATTATGAAAAAAGTAAACGTGAAACTTGTATGGACATTATAATTTTTCCGAATTTCTATAATTTGCAGGAATTTAAAATTGGCAATCTTCTAAATTGCAGATGAAGGAAAAGTCATTACAAGCTTAATTTTTTCCGAAATATATTCCATAATGCTTTGCCGCTGTTCGTTTCCACCACAACAAAATGCCTCGGTCAAACAGAATGGGAATGTTTTGGAGACAATCAATTTAAATTTAAATATTAAAGAAATTTTTTTGGAGAATATATGAATATATTCAAATCCAACAAGCCATAATAGTGGCAAATAAAACTTATCACTGAACTCACACTTCCCGAAAGTTTATATTTAAGTCTTATTCAAATAATTTCATTTCAATAGCTTCTTGACACAGATATGATGGCTTTGTGCCTCAAAAATACATCGAATTATGGATTATAGTTTAATACTAGTTTCTTGCTTCTATGAATTTTAATGAACTGATCCATGAAGTTTAGAATTGCTTGAAATAGCTCCATCAATTTTCGCAGCAGAATTGTCACTTATGTTAATTTATTTCTGAAGATCGGTTGAAAAAATCTGTCTCGGATAAGTATTATTCGTGATTATCCTACTTATTGCTTTACTTGTTCAATTTAGCCGACTACAGTTATCAATTCTGAAAAACTTATTCAGAATCAAAGCATTAGCATGATTCACATCATAAAATTTGATATTCTGAAATGTCAACTGGTTTTAACCACTCTTGAACTCTTGAAACTCTTAAATTATTTAAATATTATTATAAAAATGTGAAATACCAAGTATTTCAGCAAATCGATTAAATTTAAATGTTTATTCAGAGCAAATATCAATTTAAATTTAAAAAATGAGTAGTATGCATTATCCAAATCGAAGAAAGAAAATTAAAGCCAACGAATCTAAAATATAGGGTTTGAAAATCAAGATCAATTTGAATTGTTGTATGGTACAGTAGTCCGTCTTGATTAAATAGAAAAAAAAAATTCCTTTTTTCACCTACTATTTGAAACTTTAAGAAAGGAGGTATAATTGAAAATTTTTTGAAAGAATAAAATAGAGTTTAGCAAAAATAAAGAAAAAAAGAAACGAATGATGCAAATTGTTGAAAAGTATTAGCAATGAAGTACTGTACATGAATTTGAAAAAAAAATGCATTTTGATGATACCAAAATTATCAATTATCAATTAACATACTATTATTTTCAAAATTATCAATTAACCTAATATTCTGACAAGTTGCCTTCAATGATTTCATCCTGAAAAACTTATGGAGTGTATGCTGATACATACATATGTATATATATCCTTGTCCTTTCTTGCTATGCTTTGCTCTTGAAGTTGGTCATTTTCATGAAAGGGAAAGTCTGCTTCCAGTTTATTTCAGCCAAAATTTCAACTTTCTTGTTGAAAAGTTACGTAAGGGAGGGAAGGGAAGAAAAGAGAGAAAATAAGCGTTTTAGATGAGTTCTTAAATTACAAGCATGATTCGATTGTATTTGTTCAGTTGAAAATTGAAAAGAAAATAAAGAAAAGCATTTGAGAAGAGAAAAGCCATCTTGTAACTATAATATATGTGCTTTATTTGAGGCTCTGTGCTGGCTTTTTTTCAGTCGGAAAGTACTCACTCCGAAAAACGGCCTTTAATTTCAAATGAAATTGAAAGAGATAGAGAAAATTTAGTTCGTTTTGGAATATATCAAATTTTTGCTGCAACATTATATATATATATATATATATATATATATATATATATATATATTGTTTTGTTTAAGTTATTTTAAAAAGTGAACAAAAATGAAATCTTTAAGTCATTTGTATTTTGTTATGATAATACCAATAAAAAATAATAGCGCCAACAAAAACAGTAATAACAATAGGGAAGAAACATTGGAAAAGACCATTGATAATGTTGACCGGAATGATAATTCTGAATTAGCTGTAGGTTTGTAGATTTATTTTAGACTTTTGCTAATGGCAATAAATATAGAACGATATGTTTGCTTGATATCAATTTACATGTGTATTACTTGTAATATGGAAAGGCAAGGCTCATGAAAGGTATCCACGACAACGAATGGCATATAAGCTGAAAAAAATGCTTCATATCTTCACATTACGGGATCATGCAAAAAGTAGCATCAGATAAGTTCTACCAAATGGGAAACCTGATCGTCCCACGTTTTTCCAAATCTGAATCTTAACAAGAGATCTTGATTTTATTTATCCATCCGAAATCATAGTGCAGTGATTAAATTGAATGAATCATCAGAGACGACCAAGAATTGGAAATTCAAATAATTCCAAAATGAGCAAACTTCGAGGAAGGAAAAAAGCACAACGAAAGCAAAAATAATAACAAGAAATTGAGGATTATGACCTCATTAAGAACAGAATTCAAAGAAAGACTAAATGCTAAAAAAATGAGCTCAATTAAGTCGGCATATTATTTGCGGGTAAAGTAAAAGTTTAGGAAGAATAAAAAAAATGCTATATGCATTTTTTTTATTCACACGATATCCAATTCAAATTTCTCACGAAGTCTCATGGATGCACGGATTGTTTATTTATTTCTACCTTTTTTCTCTTTTCATTTCATCGTTTTCCTATAGATCTTCTAGATTTTAGTTTCTCTTCTTTTTTTCCAGTTTTCGATGAAAATTTCTTATTTTATCCAATATTTATATTCGTTTTTCTTTAGAAGCATTTCAAATATTTGAATGATGCATTAGTTCATTTTGAAGAATCTTATAATCAAAAATATTGCAGATATTTCATCAATGCAGATTGTCAAATTTAGCAGCTCGCTGTCAGATATTAGAAAATTAAAACAGATTTGAAACGGAATTTAAATTCTATACTTCTCGATGAATTAGTTTTGCTTTATATTGATTTGTCTTAATATGAATTAGTTTTATCCTTACATATTTCGAATTATAACTGATCTATTATGAGCTATGATAACAAACAATAACGAATAAATTGAATTGAACCCAAGTATTCAAATTTGAATTATGAAGAAGACATACTTACAAATTCTGCTGAAATTAATCGGAAATTTGTGTTAAGTTAGCTTGAACTAAAAAGAACTGTATATATTGTTGGACAAGACATGATTTGTACGCAAAAATTTGCTCAAAATGATTTCACGTATATATGTAACGACAGGAACTGATCTTGAATAACAAGAATATTTCCGAAAAACGCAAACAGAAAAAAAAAATGAAGTAAAAGAAAAAAAGTGAAAGTTAGGATAATTTGTTCTCGAAAGCATACACTAAACTGAAATTCCTGAGATTTTGAAAATTTTTTCTAAAAATATTAGTCAATTAATTGCTTATATCATTTTATGTTTTTTTTTTTTTTTTTTCACTCAAATATCTCTCTCCAACTTTTTCTCAGTTTTTTTCTTAACAAAAAAAAAAAGTTAATCAATTATCAATGATTAAATAATTTAGAAATATATCAAAAAACTGAAACAAAAAAGTTTGGGTTATGGGGCAAAAATGATGCAACATTAAAGGGTGGAACAGAAGGTGTGGCAAACGTCATTTTGGCCTGAAATTATTGGCTAATGGCTTGGACTTGATGAAGCTTTTGAAATAGCTGCTTACTGTGTATTTATTTTTTCTGAATAAAAGTTTCTATAGAATAATAAATGACTTATTAAATTTATCGTTTTATCTTTCTCTGTTTCTCTTTACTACTCTCTTATTTCTTTCTTGCGTTATTCAAATTTTCGGTTTGCTTTTCTTTTATACAGAAATTTAAATCGAATTTTTCGAAATTTCGAATTCATGCATATATTTCATGGTTAATTAGCATTATTATTCATAAAATATCATTCTATGATATTATATAAACTGAGAAATTTCGAATTAAGCATGAAATAATAAAGTACATTTCGATGCGAAATTTTATTTTTCAAGTGTTGATTGGCTTCTTCTTGCAATCATCATCTCGAGATAAAGTCATTTGCTGCAAGATCATCATTAGTTGAAACGGAAAACGGTGATTTGCTTTTGTCGTAAACAGCACACATATCTCGAGAAAGGAATCATTCTTATATTAAATGACTCTTTTTTTCTACAAATCAAAGTCAACAAAATTTAAAATCAAATAAAATTTGATACTTTTCAATATAAATTAGCATACCACTTAATTTTTAAACTTATTTTGTAAGCAAGAGGAAAAAATAATGCCAAACTTCTAGTAGTCCATTTTTAAAAAGTGGTGATATTTCGAGTTTCAATTGCAGTAAGTTTGTATTTATAGATAGGAATATCATAGTTGAAAATGACAATTCAAAATAAATTATATAATTTAAGGGAAAAAATTCTGAAAAAGCAATGATTTCAAAACAGCAAAAAAATAAATAAAAAAAGAAAAAATCTATGAGATTTGTTGGATTGTTAAATTCGAATATTTGTTGAATAAGCCGCCTAACATATATATATATATATATATATATATATATATATATATATATATATATATATATA
>KZ269985.1:821104-857119 GCA_002249935.1 Onchocerca flexuosa | reverse complement strand
TTGAAAAAAACTTTTTTTTTTCACTTGAAAAAAACTTTTTTTTTTCACTTGAAAAAAACTTTTTTTTTCAGTTGAAAAAAACTTTTTTTTTTCACTTGAAAAAAACTTTTTTTTTTCACTTGAAAAAAACTTTTTTTTTTCACTTGAAAAAAAAAATACAAGTATAATGCGTGTGCTTTTTTCGCCACTTATTGCTTATTGCTTTCATTTAATTCCACAAGAAAAGAAAACACTAAATACCCATCATCAGTCATATGATTTTTAGTAGCATTAACTTACTGTCACATTTCACAGCTCTTGTCAAAAATCCCCACATAAAATCTCCACATTTATCACACCAAGTTGGATGGGTAACGGACAGTGACCTAAAACGATTGAAAAACATTTAATCAAATTTAAATTAATAAAGAAATCCATACTTTCTTTTGAAATATCTTACAAGAAATCGTGTCCTTTTCCTGGATGATTACAACCTGTAATAAGATTCTTCAACGGCCCAAAGTGCTGCAAAGCAAGGGTATCTTCATAATCAGCTTCTTCCCATAACCATGAGCCTATCGTATCACCCTGCAAAGTTAAACTGACTTGAAATCGATTTACGACTAATTTAATACTTCAGGAAAAATTTAAAATTGCTGTAATATATATAAAATGCATGTCAAAAATGGTAAGAACAATAACAATAGCAACAACAACATTAACAATGAAAATGGAAGTTGAAATAGTTAAACTGAATTGGATTATTTTAATAATTTACGGAATTATTTAAGTCAGGAATCAGCGAACTTACTCCATTTATGTTCACCTCTGGATCTGTGCATGTCTCTAACTTCTTCGAAACATCATCCAGCCTCCGCTTTGATTGATCATCTTTGCAGTTTACTTTTTTTTCAGCTTCGTCATCAGGCAACTAGAAATTATAAAAATGTTCCTAACATCTTTACTATCCGTTTTAGAAGCCACATCTCTGCACTTCAACATTAAGATTCGACAATTGTGAGGATAAAATGCATTATCTCCTCTTATGGTATCCATATTTCAGTTTTAAAAAAACTGTAAAAGGTAAGGTTTCAGGATCTTCCAATAATCATGGATTCATAATTTATTTTTTCTTCTACGCAGCCCATTTTTTTTTTCAACCCTAGTTTTTATTCCCGATAACTGGAAAAGCACTTACCACTTCCTCTGTTGATGCTATATAATTAAAATTCCTAACTCCAAGTTGACTTAGCCATTCTGGCATATTAAGCTGCGAAATCCTTGCGCGTAATCCGGAAAACCACCTCAAAATATGACATTAAGCTTTTAAAACTCGTAAAGTACAAAACAATGCTAAAAGCAAACGTTAATAAAATAAATAATTGTTCGGCATTCTCAACTAACTAATTTAACTCGAAAATACCAAGAAAAAAAACTTGCAAAAGTGAAATTCAAATTAAAATAAACAATTGATTATATTGAATAAATTTATAGGAACTTTTTCATAAAAATTCTTCACGTCATCAAAGCTTGAAAAAAAAATGATATTTAAAATCGAATAATACCTCGGTTGTTGAGTGACAGATTGATGTGATCGTACATGTTTTTCATTATTTCCGTTGTTACTATTCGCGCCATAATCCAAAGTTTTACTCATAGCTGTATTACATTAGTTTATCTAAAATATCATATAATTAGACAACGACCTTTACCTGTCACGCAAGTCAGGTAAATCCTTTCCATCTTGCGGATAGGCAGCATTCACCAGTGACCAATTAATCGTTCGAATGATCGAATTTTACATATGTTCCGTTGAAACAAAGTTCGAATAAAGTCCGAAATCAAAAGGAAAGTAAATGTAGTGAAGATATTCCAGTAAATCTCATTATTTCGGGATAAATGTAGCGCAGTTGGTAAAGACAGTTATTTTATCGCCAGGAAGATAAGGAGAGGTACGAATCTTCTTTCTTCTTCATCATGATACAAAATAGGTCAAATCTTTCGGCTATGTGCCGGTCCTTCTTCCTGCATTCTTTTTTTTCTTAGGATAACTAATTAACTACCTTTCCTAGAAATCTATCAACTTACATAATCGTAACCCTGAATATTTTTAAAAGATGACAAATCGCAAGCAGCTCTCATCATAAAAACGACTTCAATCCAGATGAAAAGAAAATTTGAATGACACAAATTTCCCCTCTTTCTCTCTTTCCTTCCTTTACTATTTTGTTGAAAAAGAAAATCATTTCATTCCATCCTTTCCTCTCTCTTCTTTTCCTATTCATTATATGCTAAAATAAAAGAAAAATTGGATAGTAGATAAACAAAAACTAACGACAGCACGCAAGACCAAACCTTCAATAACTGTCACCAAAAGCAATGGAGAAGGCAAATTAAATGGTTCATAGAAGCAATTATGAAATCATTTGGCATAAGCACTATAAAGAACAAGAACAGTTTACAGAATAGGAATTCTACATTTTTCAAGAATTTTGCAAAGTTTTGGTGAAGATTCCCAAGCTTATTTAAATGATTAGAACTAAGTGAGGAGAGAGAGAGGGAAAGGGAAATAGATGGAACGATTCATAAGGAATATACGATATTTCACGTGTTAAATCAGCGATAGCTCTTCGATAGCACTTCAATCTTGTTGAAAATCGATGGTTACATAAAATTTCAAAGTTTACAGATATGAAATTTAAAAGAAAAAAAAATGTGCAACAATAAACGAGGAGGAGCAATGAAAACTGCAATAGTACATAGTTGAAGATACGAATTCCCTCGCACTTTTCATTCCGTTTATTGGAATGAAGTTGTTCAATTTTAAAATGTGTGTAGCTGCCTCCAAGCCTATTCATCTTATTTGTTCGCTTAGTTTACATTTTTCAGCTATAAAATAGTTCAACTGAGTACAACTGTCTGTAGACTAAGTAATAATTATGAAAACAAAAACCAACGAAAATTGTTTCTAGAATGAATATTTTATAGGCAACTTTTTCATCAGATCTTACTACCAGGTCTAATTCAGAAGAAATCTATAATCACATGTCACTTCAAAATCATTATTTCCCTTCACAATTCCAGATCCTATTGTCTATTCATATTCATGTAAAAATAAATCATCGATCCACTTCCAAACATTTGCACCACCAACAGTAACTTTCCACAGAGATCTCACTACAAGGCCTAGTCCAGAGAAACCTATAACAGCCTGATGCAATTTCTCCCATACCTTCATTTCTTCCATTTAACAATTTCATATTTTAACTGGGATTAAAAAGGATAAACTAATGAGATTTGCTATCATATATCTTTCTTTCAGATATACTCTGATTTACAAGCGATTTATTACACTTCAAGACCATATATCAGCAACAGTAAAGATAGAATACGTTTACAATAATTTAGTTTAAAAAAAAATACATTGAAATAATGACATCATGAAATGAACCATTAAAATACATCAATTACATTAGGGAAACAAAAATTTGCCCATAACTACACTAACTTTTTGGACAAAAAAGGAAATTAAAAATTTTGTAATGTTTTTGGAACTCAATTTGTACCCTGAAAATATCCTCAGCAAACAGGACAAAATCCAAATATTACCTATAAACATCATAACTTATGGCTCTGAAAACCGGAAAGATGATGCCTTCTTTTTCAATAGAAAATGCATTCAACATGTATTTCACAATGCTTTGGCATATTTCAAACTCATATAAGTAGCAATTTTTTGGCCTATAATATTTCACTACCTATGGAACTGTAACACTCTCTTTCTATAAGGCGCTGAAAAATTGATGTCAATTCCCCTCTTTTTCGTGAGAAAATATTCTTTTAAGTGATTCATACGATAGCTTCTTATCATTTCACCGATAGTCATAATGCAAAAACCCTACGTTTGGAATCCGTAACACTGTCGGCAATAATACCTGATTTAAAAGCGAATTCAGGATACAGTTTGTATCATCCTAACCTAACAAGAAAAACGCAAAATAGAAAGCGACAGTCACCAGCAGGACAATAAAACAAATTGAATCAAAAAATAAAAGCAAATAAGGAAATCTCGTCAAAACCTCTCATACACTGTCGACATAAATTATAATAAGGACAACCGGTCATCTATCGACTAGAACAATACCAGTTCGGTAAATCAATAAAACTCTCCAAAGGCAGGGGCGCAAAGTGTCACAATCAATTTCCCTAAAACCTTCCATGATCTGAAATCAACGGCAAAAAAGATAGCCTTCCATCGTACTTTCTCACTTTCCAATTTCTTTCTCCTTTTCCCCATCCTTCAACGATGACAAATAAACCGAAAATAACATAAGATGCAACACTGGAAACCTGCCTCTGAAGTATAAACATGAAAATAAGCAGAACAGTATGAATAATACAAACAAATTCTTAAAAATACAACCAAATTCTTAAAAACAGAGATACACAAGCGACATGAAAAGGTTGCAAACTGTGAGCTGCGAAAAAATACTTGAATTGAAAAAAGTAACAAATGGCAAGAGTAACTTTGAAAGTAAACTAGAAAATTCTCAAATAAAAATCAAATTTATTACGATTTGAGAAATTTATAAACTCATAACTAGTTCCTTTTCTTATAGTTTGAAAAATCTCCAGCAGTTTTAAATTTATGAATTAATTAATTGACTACAAGTCTAGAAAGGTAATAGTCCTCCATTTTAAATATGATCATATTTAACCAGTTTTCAGAAACGACAAAATGAGAATAAGAAGAAAGTTCTTGGTTTATAAGAATGATACTTGAATAAAAAAAATTCCTTTGTTTTAGAGCAAATGATCCAAAAAAAATGCATACCAAACAAAAAAGTACAGATCATATAAGTATTACACTGATCATTTCCAAAAAGAGAAAAGAACAAAGAAAAACAGGAAACTGATCAACTGAAAATGCGTTTGTATATAATTTCTTAGTGTAGAAAACCGGTACAGCTGAGTTATCTGTTTTCAGATTGTTGCAGTTGTTGCTGGTGGTATAGTTGTGGTACTGTTGCCAACATTTGGACTGGCTCGACGAGCTGATGGACTGGCCATTGGTGATTGTGTTGGAGTTACCATTGATGGAGGCATACGTTCATTGATTTTATCTAACCGTTTCGCTTCATCGAATGACTGAATCCGATGACCAGGTCCCAACCCAGATAACGCTACAAATACTGCATATAATTCGGTAATTACATCTTCCGCGAATGACAGACAGCTGCTATACAAATGTGCTCCGACCTAGCCCTCCCTCCTCAACCTCTGATTTTTCCCAAATCCAACTGTAGAATTCCGCAGGGGTCAGACAACACCAACAGTTAAAATAAATGATAATATGAGCCGTATTTGCATAATTCGATAACTATTATATATGCTGCCAATACTTGCTCTTTAGAAGGACCAGGCCTATTTGGCAGAACTTTTGGTATCACTCAACAAAGTACTAAAGAACGCATGCGTACTGAAGCATGCTATAGGAATAGTAGACAATGGTAATGATGAAAATAATATCGCAGTCTGTAGTACAGATGTCCACATAATTATGGGCAAATGAAGATATTTTTCCAAGTACTATAGAAGAATCAAACAATGCCACAATTTGATTAGCCAATTTGACTAATCCATTTCTCTCAATCAATAAGCTAACCCACGAAATCCAATTTAGAGATACAAAGCTTGCTTTTTTTTTTTTTCTAATTATAATTATAAAAAGAGTTTTCACAAAAGTGAAAAATTGCTGGAACACACTGATCACACTGGTTAATTTCACAAACTTGCACTCTCTGAGTGCTGGCTTGCCAACCGCCAAAATACCAAGCGGTAATCGTCTACCAAGATTCAAACCCTTCAGCTGTACCACTGTTTCGCTTTCAAGCCTACACTGACAAATTTTTAAAATAAAATTTGATAAAAAGCTGGATTTTTCTGATTTTAGACCGAAATAATTTTTGCAAAAAGATATGCACTTCAAAAACTTGAAAATTAATTGCATCTTTAAACCACTTTTTTAGTTCTTGACCAAAACCTTTTAAACTTTTTCTCTACTTTTCCTGCACCACACAACATCACTAAGACGAAGTATGTTGACTAAACATCAAAACAGTGCACCATTTTCGTATAACAACAGAAAAAAGAAAAAATTCGGCCTAACAAAAACACAAAAGCAGTAAACGAAGAACGACATATTTGAGATTTGCATATCTTGGTATGGAATGAGTTCATAAAGGATAGGGAAAGACAATGATTACGGAAGCCTCGAGATCTCGTTCTCAACCTAACTTTCATAATATGTGATCGGAAATTCTCTCCTTGTTTTCTATACCACTCTAAACCATTGAGAATCATCGATAAAAAAAAAAAAAAAAAAAAATCATCTATTCCGTCAATTTTGACAGAAAAAAAAAGGTAGCATTTCAAAAATAACCCGTAAATTCTATTGTAAATAGCATGAATACAATTCAAAAGTTATAAAAATATAACAATACAGCCAGTAATAAAACTAAATCAAGAATTTTTTTTTAATTTTTAAATCTCAGAAAATAGAAAGAAAAAACGCGCTACAGACTGCGATAATATTAGCCGATTAAAAGAATTCTAGTAGTTTATTTGTTATTCAATTTTGAAAATCATTAATGCTGCAGCCTTTTTCATTAAAAAAAAAACTTGAACAGTTTCAAGTTTCTATTCGAAAAATTAGTAAAAAAGTAAAGTACCCTCTTGAATTCCACGTCTGCCTTCCTGAAGTGTGAACAACGGTAAATTGCCGGTTGGTGTAAGTCCCTTCAACTGTAATACAGACTCACTTTCTTCTCTGAAAACAAACTCACATGCGAACGAAGATTTTAGCATAGTGATGGCAAATAAAATGCAAAAGAAGTAATTAAAAACAAATATCTTACGACAGCACATTAGTAAGACAGATTTTTAAATGTTTTTGGATCTAATTTATCAAATATCTTGAAGCTTATTGTTTATCTCTATTATCTTAATAGTAAATAAGATAAGTGATGATTTAAAGATTTTGTACATTTCGATAAAGGATCTATTTCTACCTCCAGAAGGGATCCCAAACAGGGAAATTTTTGAATCGTATAATCAACAATGCGCACAGATTTGAAATATACACCGAAGAAATTTTAAATTGATATGCAACAAAATCTCCCACTACAACTTGACATTAAGCAACTTGAAATATCGGACTAGAAAAAAAAAAAAAAAAAAAAAACCCCCCCCCCCCCCCCCCCCCCCCCACCCCCATCGTATCAGAACAGTACATTTTCTAAGATATAACGAACAATTTCAAAAAGATTACAATTCACCTACATTTTCTAAGATATAACGAACAATTTCAAAAAGATTACAATTTACCGCTTTAAATCCCAAAAATCTATTCTGATAAGCCATGCTTCTGCGCGCATCTAAAGCTTAATTGATTGTTGAATATAAAAAATAAAACACGCATGCGCCTACCACGCAAAACTAAGAGGAAAAACGAATTTATGCCGGCGAAAAGCATCGAAAAAGTTAGTTAATTCTGTATAAAAAGGCAGATGAAATTTACCATAGAAATGTCTAAACAAAGCTGGTCTCTCACCGTCTTATAATGAATATATGCTAGCAAATTTACATTTCAAGAAATCAAATGAGTTACAAAAAAAACCTCAGTATTGAGAAGGCCCGAGCCATTTTGCCGATCGCTCGAATTTTGTGCCGAATAACTTCTTTCCGTGCCGATGGAACACCACCTAAAACGAAGGGGAAAAAATATATGCATAACAAGCTCATCTTTAATGGAATTTTTTCCACCAAAAATCAAAGATGAATTAAACACAAATAAATACTTAAAACATGTCATCCGTCATAACGAAATCTCAAATACTAAATATTTTTGGCGAATTAAAAGAAAACAAACAAACTACAAGGATATCAAAGGCTGCATGCAATGAACATTCCTTAACTAGAAGAATGACAAAAAGAATAAACAGCGGTATATTAGGACTAACATATTTTTCTTGCCTTGATATCATTTTTCTTACCATGTAATTTTATGAAACAAATATTAACTTCCTACAGAATCTTTTTAAAAAAGTCCAGCAAATATTTAAAAATAAAGACCCGGTATTTAAAAATAAAAAGTGCAATTAAGAGAATGAAAGCTGAGAGAATGTTGAACGAAAAGTATAAGTACCATTCTAGTAGGCTTGCTCCAATACTCAGTAATTTGAATGCAAGCAACTGGGTAAGCGAAAAAAAAAAATGCACTATCTACTCTACATAACTTCAGTGCATATCATGCATGCAAAAGTATTTCAAACCATGCGATTTTGCAAAACATGTTGTCCCGAAATCAACTGCCATTATAGCAGAGGTTCGACAATTGTAGATACATTTCAGGAGAGTTAATAAATTTGCAAAAAATTTATTCAAATAGCAAATAAAAATAAATTAGAATTTACATAGAACAGTTTTATCAAAAATTCTTTTCTCCGCATATTTTCTGATGTTCCAGGAATTACAAATTTCGGATGTAAATTTCGCACATATCATGTAATGTCGTTTTACGAACAACATGATTTTATAGCAAAAAAAAGAGTAGAAAAACAAATGACCTCGAAAATTTTCTTTTTAAGGAAATAGAAAAACAAATCCGGAATATTCTATTGCAACAATGCTTGCGAGAAAAATGTCAAAACTCACCTTCGTCATCTGAGTATAGATATGAAAATGAAAGGTATACACAGAATAGAGAGCTGTATTCGACTTGTGGTGTATGAAACTATTGTAAAGAAGTGTTAAATTCGGAAATTTTTAAATTCAATTAAATTCGAAAATTTTTTTAAGATTAAAAAAAACATTGCAAAACAAGCAACGTAGTGAAAGAAAAAGATAAAATCAAGGCTAATCGGGCAAAGGTTAGGATAAGTACTTCCTCCTTGCGCTTCTCAAGAATTTCGTATCACTAAGAGGAAAATTCAGAGCATCAGCTCAAAATAGAAAATGAACCGATGAAAATCATATACAAAAAAGGATAAGGAAAAATTATATAAAAAGCTATAGAAAATGGACAGGAAACTGCAGATAATTTTGATATTTCCCAAATACTGTTAAAATATCTATAAATTTGATAAGCATTAGTTAGTTAAAACTGGTAGAAAAAAAGCAAAACGCCAGATAATGTCAAGAAATGAACTTAACCCATCCGAATATCTGATGGGTCAATTTGCAGTCCGAGAACTACGGACACTATCTTTATCATGTGTCGTCGCGGTAGAATTGTACAAGACTATTTTCTTCCCGATCCAAAGAAACTAAAATTTGAACAACAAACCTTTATGAATCAATGAGAAAGTGTTTTGTATGGAACTCCGTTAATATGTTGTATTAGGATTGATGACAACAATATCCCTTTCTTGGATGAATTGAAAAAGGCACACATGCAAATCATTAACAAGCGGTAAATGTGAACATGCTAAACTACTCAGATAACAAATATACATAATCACAGAGGGAAATGGGATAAAAATTTTCTTTTCGAATTAAAAGTTTTTAGGAAGTAACATGCGGTCACAGTAAAGACAAAACGAAATTAAAAATCTATCAAAATATGCTCCAATAAACATTCACAAAAATGAATGTTTAAAAGAAAAAAAGTATTACAGTGAAGCATACCTTCGAATGTATCATCCGAGTCCGCCATAAGTTCGTCATCAGAACAAATATTCAATATATGCACCAGCATTTCGGTCACTGAAATTAACTTTCTTAATTTTAGATTTCCATTCTACTTTCAATTAATGAAAAATGTAAAAGCTCAATTATGAAGGAAAAGTATCTTTTCTGAAGAAGTATTTAAATATCGGACAATGTAAAATTATCTCATACCATGTATTGCTCCTTGAGATATTTAATTACACTTATCACTTGGAACTAACCTTTTTCCCCCACAAAAGGAAGAGACCATGTAAATACGTCCATAAAATTAGGCAGCCAATATGGATGCGGTGAACAATTGAACTGCCGTATATTCATCACATTATTTTCGTACTTTAGTATCGCAGCTGAGTTTTTTTAATTATGAGTATGGTACATAAACGAATTTATTAATAAAATTTATAAAATCATGAATATTTGCTGAATATATAAATAAAAATTATTTCAAAAAATTACAGCTAAAAGAAGAAACGATATACGAAACAAAGGACTAACCTTTGTTGTTATATACATCAAGATAATTTGGAGCACTAAATATAGTTATTAGAGAAGGGAACCCGGTTGCTTGCGATTTTCGATACATTCGATACCTACAAAAGCAGAAAAATTTTTTATATGAATAACAAGAAAGATGCACATCATACATGAACAGTGTTCATATTCATAATTCTTCCTCATAGTTTTAATAACAATCCAGGAATATAACTGAATAAAATACACTATAAAATTGATGGAAAGCATTACCCGGCATCTTGGGCTTCGTGAGCACGAATAATTGACAAGAGGTTATTATGCTGCAAGAAATCACAACATGCTGCATAGCTGCAAAATAAACATACAGTAGCAGCAATAATTCGCTTATGTACGATTCCAAGCAATCTAACTCTACTGCAGCAGCCCTACTACTCATGACGATAACCTACTCATGACGATAACCAGTTAATCAAAAAAAAAAAATGCTGAGAAATCTGAATACTCTCGCTTACTTTGGGCTCTTATATTAACCTTCCTTCTAGAACAACTGACAAATGCCTCATATAGCTCAACAACTTACAAACATAATTTATATATTTGACAGAAGTCTCAGACACCAGCTAATTTTAGTAACTTATCTTCTTTTCTTCTTTATTTTTCTCATACATAAAAAGAACAACATTAATTCTCTTTAAAACCTGTGAAGGATCCGAAGACTCTCGTAACTCAGTAAAAACAGCAATTTGGTAATCACCGAAATTTTTGAACAAAACATACCTATAAAAATACGAACATCCACGAACAGAATTGTGTGAAAACTGCTCCGAATTCCTTTCACTGCCAAAATCTTCTAGTGGATCAGACCAAAGTAAATCACACATGGGTCCGAAAGCTGGTGGTTCTTTGAATCGATCCAGCTTAACAAAATTTAATTCAATTATCATTAATTCCATTACTGAACTGCTCTATCTATCAATTCTGGCACAGAAAAACATGATTTCAGTAGATAATAATTCTATTTTTAAAACAAATTTATTTTCCAGTGCTGTTGTAAGTTTATACCTTTTTAATATCTTCTAAGGTATGGATCTCTGGAGAAAGGCCACCGTGGACACAAAGGAACTGCTGATTCATAAGTGCTGCAAGAGGAAGAGCATCAAACGAATCCATACATGCATCGTACACCTTTTCTGAATATTTGATTTTACCTGAAAAAAAAAGTAATCTTTTTCTACCGGAAATTTCTATTCATGAAAAACTGATGCTTCTGAATTCAACAGTTATGTTCTATGCAATTTAAATCCAAAAAGACAAATGTGACTTACACTCTTGTTTGAAAGTAAAATATTCCGTAAGATGACGGCATTCATGATTTCCACGAAGCAAAAACAACGTTGTTGGGTAACAGATTTTAAGTGCCCACAAATACAAAACGCATTCAATGGAAAAATAACCCCGATCAACATAATCTCCCAAGAAAAGATATTTCGTCGATGCAGGCGATCCTCCTACCTAAACTACAAGGCATTAGAAACAATCAAACCAAAAATTTTCTTACCAACAATTTAAGTTGGTATCTTGTTAAAAAAAAAAAAAAAAAAAAAATTACAGAAAGAAGCGACTGTCATATCTTCAACAATCCTGAAATTGAATTAGAATTGAATAAATAAAGGGTAAAAGTATATCCTAGAAACTGCAATGTATTTTGGATAATTTAAGCGAAGCCAAGCATATTCATTTAAATGAACCTATAAGATTACTTTAGATTAATCTGACAACAAATTAAAAATTAGAAAATCAGATAGTTTTGTTATTTATCTCAGCAATATAACTGTCACTACAATGAAATCTTTTTAAGTGTGTTTTTTCCAGGAAATGCTATCGAGAACTAACAAACCTCAAAAAGTTTCATTAAATCATAAAATTGCCCATGTATATCACCACATACAGTAACCGGTGCTTCAATGTCAAGCATTGTTTTTTCCTGACGAAAAAGGGTGGTGCATTCCGAGATTATTCGTACTGCAACCTGAATAATATATTGGTAGTAAATTTTATGATGAATTTTGAATTTAAGATACAATAACGCTCTATTGTTCGCAATGGATCTACAAACCCTAGAGCTTAAATTAATGGAAATTTCATTAATCTCTGGAATCTCTGATTACATCTGTACAAGTGATAAAGTATAACAGAATGAAGTGGAGATATCCTCAATAGAAATCTGAATTCACAATTTTGATGAAATGACTACCTCCTCCTGTATGCGACCTTCCTTGGTAAAATGCTCCTTTAAAATATCGGTACGTGGTTTCGATGTCCGCCTATCATAAACATCCTCCATATTCAATTTTTCGCTAATTGGAAATTGGACGCCTGCAAAGTAACAGCATGTGGTATTCCGAAGAAGAATGAACTTTCATGTGACAGGGTACCAACAAATTCTTAGTTATATAAGCATTTCTGTATATTAAATTGCAAAATAATCAGGGAACGACAATGTGGCGAGGGTTTCGTTGGGGAGAATACATAATTGTTTCTGATAAACTTCCTATACTGCAACGTACTTTTAATGGCTCGCTCCATAGTAGCCCTATTTGTCGTTTTAGTACTGTTAGCGCTGACGATGGTAGCGCTATCGGCGCTAGCTGAAGTTGTTGCCATTTAGTATAGCAAAAGGCACAACTTCAATGCGTGCTTTAGACACGCATTTAGCGTAGTGTAAGTTTTAATTAATTGATACTATGATTTTGTACCAGCGCGAACGATGCTTTTCCAGTACATCCAATCTACAACAAACGTCACTTTTTTATTATTACTTCAAGAAAAACTGGAAATGAAGTTTCCAAGACTTCGAAATTCTCGAAGTAGCTTTTCACGTAAAGATTGATATGTACGCATTCAATAGCTATATATGAATGGGAATGAAAAATAATAATAACGATTCCTTTTCTATATCATTCATCTAAATGATGATTCTCAATGATCATTGCCGAACTTTCATAACGGAAGAACTACATGCAGCATGCGATGACCAGATTCTTTAGTTAGATACATAATTTTATTAGAAGCATATCACTACAACAAGATTTTCAGTTCAAAATATCTGAAGTGATGCATAATGGTGCGTTTAACTGTAAAAACATTTTAAATAGTGCCATGTTTTTATTTGAAACAAGTAATGGAAATGGTATCGTAAAGTTATTATTCCTATCCTATCTTCCCGCCTTCTTTTTTTTTTATCTTCCGAAGGATTCAGATAAATTGAAAAGGGATGCGAATCAGGTTCAATCAATCAATTACCGAAATCCTGATTATTAATTGTTCGGTTGATTGCTGAATTGTGAAAAGTGAGACTGGATGACGGTTGATAAGATAAGCCAATTTCTGAAAAGCCACCACCGAAAGAACACTAAGAGTGCTTGACAAAAAGTAATTTGAAAATAAAGTAACCCAGTATTTAGAGCTGTAATTAGGATTGACTGAGATTTTCCGGATATATAAACCCCACTCGAAGTCCCAATATCCACAAGCTTTCGCAACTTGACCACAAACCTGTCACAAAGTCAAATGAAGTTTATCGGTTGCGGTTTTTTATGACCTTCCATCTTGGAAAATCAAATTTATTTTTCGAAATCTTCCAGATAATCCTAGAAGATCAGGATTGTTTTTCGGCATCTTTCAGGTAATCTATAATCTCCATGAATTATATTAGAATAACCTACAAAGCTAAATCAAGTCGACCTTTTTAAACATCATTCTTTTTCAACTTTTATAAGATCCACGAACTTCTGAAATTTTGACTCCCTAGCTGATTGTGGGACTATTGCGAAGGATAATTTAAGAGATAAGATATATAAATATCGTATTAATGCCCTCCTTTCTTTCATCTCTACCATCTTTTCATCAGCAATATTGAATTCTTCGCTGACAACTAGAAAACTTGTTAAGTGTTGATTATAATTTCGGAATGTCCTCAAGTCTCAAGATGATTTGCGAAAGCCTCTGATCTATTTCAACAAAAAACAATCTTCCTTTTTATTATAGATGAATAAAGATAAGGACATGTGTACGAGTAATACCTTTGATTTGTAGATTCAATGACAAGATCAGCAAAAAAAACTTAAGGCATTTTTCCGGATATATAAACCCGGGAAAATGCCTTAAGTTAGAATTTGTGATCGTTGGCGGTAGAGAATGAAATGTAGATGTGTAGATGCGTTCGATTGTGTGGATAGACATTGGAAGTATGCGTGAATGTGAGTTGTATATGGATTGATACGAATGCTTATAGTGAAGATGGAATAATAGGGAAAAGCATAATTTCAATTTTTGCAGGACTGCTTCCACCTGCTGTCCATCCATTCTTGTCACTCATTCCCTTCTCTCCATTGCTTTCCTCTTCTCCCCAATCTCTAATCTTTTTGCCGATGTTAGCTGATGCTAAAAAAACATGCATGCGATCATTTATATTTATTTGCGCTATGATCCATTTTTAGGGTTGACAGTTTGTGACATTTTTCTACGTTGTTACTCGTACACAGCAAAAACTGAAAGCATCATTCACGCTTATAACGAGTACAAATTTATGAGTAGTAGTTGAAGAGGCAGTTGGTTGCTGTGTCCCATCCCGTTTAAATCTGTACAGTCCTGTAACTTTTGACTACATTTGAATGAATGTGATTCTATTCTAAATATGCTAATATAAATCTTCTGGATAGAAGTAATTTCCTGTATTGACATAGCAGTTAATCATGAATTGAAATTACTAACAAAAATGAAATTAATATCTTATCAATTCCATGATACTATTAATAATGCTATTTAAAGAAATGGGAAAGGATCAATGAAAATGAGCCCAATAATATGATTGGTGAAGTCATCTTGAATTGTCACACAATTCTCATAATCATTTGCAAACAATATTTCACAATACGTCAGTTGCATGTTGCGTGGTACCTTCTCAAACCGTGTTTAATAAGTTTGTTAAAAAAATGAAAAAATTTAAAGAAGTGTGGGGGAAAAAAAAAGGACGCTCATTATTCTGCCTCTTCTGTTAATTAATGTCCAATATGAAAAAAAAAAAAGCATTTTCCAGGATTGAATTTCGTCTGATATCCATGACAAAGCTATTTTTGAACGAATAGTGATGGGAAAAATTGTACTTTTCATTTTTCCTCACGTAAGAGGTCGATGAATGGTTGAGAGAATAACCTAATCCAACTCGCGAAAAAATGTCAATATGTTTTGTCATATAGTGCCAATAATGCAACCAATTCATCAGCTTATGTGTTCAAAATATCCTACACTACCAACTGCAAACATAAAAATTCTTTTTATAATTAAATTTGGTGTTTTAATACATGCTATTGTCTACGAAAGATGGGAAAATATTATAACCGAATTTAATTCAATTTTCGGCACAATTTGACATGAGTATGGAAGCATCTTAGATTCACCATATTTCATTTTGGAACATCATTCGGCAATTTTGAATTAGAATAAAAATCTCAAGGAAGAAAACGAAAAGGAAAAAACAAACAAAGACATGGCTTAATATATTCAAACAGCAAAATAAGGCTTTCCGAAATTTTCGAACAAAACTTCTAATTTGCTAGGAAATGTAAGCAAATTGCAGTTCCAAAATTTCGGAAGTTGTCGAGTGTCTCTTGAAATATTCTATTTATGCAATATACGGATGTTAATTTACAGTACCGAATGGTTTAATTTTAATCTGTGCCTTTATATCTGATACCTAAAATTATAAATCTTAAAATGAAATTCCCAAAAAATTTTCAAAACATTACCCTTGTTACCAATTACTTATTAATTTTCTCGAAATTGTTACAAATTAATCACCAAAATCGAATTCAGCGAAACCTACAGCTGTCAATGATAGCCCCATCGCACGTCGAAGTAGTTTATGATGTCGGCCGCTAAACCATCCTTTTTTTTCACCTGCTAATTTGCCTATCCGTGGCAATAATCAATTATCTCAAAAAAGAAAAACAAAAAAAAAATCAATTTAGTTTATAACAAAAGTATTAATTTTCAAGTGTCTCAAATAAATAAACTTGATTCATACATATGATATCCATTATCACTATATGACATGCTAAATTTAATTAAATGCTTCACATTTGACTGAAATGAAATCTTAAGAGCATTGAATTGGTAGCATTGATGGCTTAATCAATGGATAAACAAAATGTAGCAGAACGATTTAACATCTCGTACTGTCAACCTTTGATAACAGAAATAACTCGTGAGTTTTATTAAATACAAAACTGGAATATATCGTTAGGTGAGGTGACACACAACTATACCATGTTTATCCTGATCTTACCTGAACATTTGATGATTACAACTAACAAATGAATATCAAGATGAAACCTTTGATGCGGAAAAACAAATATGGAAATGAACACCCGGAAATAGGAAGTTTTGGACTGAAATGCACAAAGTAAATGAGCCGATAGGTAAGCAGTTGAAAGTATGAGGTGTGGAGCATTAGTGCTCCTTCAAGCTGTCTGTACGACTCAAAATGATAGAAACAGATGTTTTGAAGGCAATAAATGTTCCGAATGCCCTATCAGCCAAAACGAAATCTTTACATCCTTCCTAACTCGCCTTCTTCCTTCAAAAATTATGAGATTTCAATTTTAAAAAAAAAGAACTTAAATATCATTGTGGAAGTATGTACATTCTATTTATATATATATATATATATATATATAAAACTTGGGAAGATGCTCTTCGGATTTTTCGAATTTCATGGAACTGGAACAACACAAGAAAAAGAAATCATCATATGTATCATAGAAATATACGATTATGTAAAAGATATTATCCAATAAATCCTGTAAATGCTTGATGCAATTCGAATGATCATAGCAAAAGGAATAATGCGTAAAAACATTCTCGGAAGCATTTTGTTGAATAAATTAAAAGGATAATGCTTAAAAACATTCTCGGAAGCATTTTGTTGAATAAATTAAAACACATTTCATTCGTCCACTTTTATAAGAACGTAGAACTGTCCACTTCCTGAAATGCTAAACTGCTCATAACAAGATGAAAATGTGGATAAAGTTATTGTTAATTACTTGGAGTAAATCTTTCGTATTCTCTTTCTTTTTTTGAATGTTTTTCGGGAGATATTACCAATTCTATAAATGAACGAATTCGCACAGTAAATGGAAAAAGATGAGATAATATACTTTCTTGGAGTCTTTTTTATCAATCATTATGACAATAAGACATAAATGAAGTAGACATAAGCAAAGAGAAGCGAAAAATGTTTGCTTAGCTCGACAAGAACAAATGCAAAAACAAATATATATTGTCGTATATGTATTTTGTTGAAAAAATCGAAGTTTAAAAAGTGACAAGTATAGTGAGAAGATGCAAAAAAAGGAAGAAAAAATTACAGCTTAAAATTAGTGTAAAATGAAATATGTATACATATATTGAATCATCCATAAAATATTTCTTAAATGCTTCCATATTTATCATTCCGTTCCAATGATTATTCAACGTCATCTCAAATGTTTACGGTTAATATCTTCCACTTAAGCAACTGCTAATTTCGCAAATATGTGATGCTTCTTTTGCAGATGCTTTGACAGATACGAAGAAACACTCTCGACAAAAGATTAGCTAAAAGTTAACTTGTTTAGTAAGTCTAGGATTAACATCGTTCACTTGTCAATACGGACGAAAACATAATGTAACACGGAAAAAGGATGCATCTTTTCCTAATGATAGCTTCGTTTTTTGTTGAAATCGAAAATGAAACAGGTAATCTAAATCTAAAAAAAAGGCAGAAATTAGGAAGAGAAAAAGAGAGAGAGGAAGATGGGATGGAAGCAAATTGCGTAGAAAAGAAAATTATTAGAAAAGGGTCGTACTTATGAATTTCAGCAATTATTCAGTGTTAGAAAAGAGCGAGTAATAGAGAGAGAGAAAAGGAAGAGGGAAAAGGCTCGGGAAGAGAAGGGCAAGTACTGGCAAGGAAAATACTGTGTAATGAGGAAAGGCGGTAGCACTTTCTCCACCCATCTTCTATAAACTTACTATTAAAACCTGAGCTTAGAAGCTTTCATCAATTTAGCTTTGCATTTTTGCCTGTCGCCTGTCACAAGCGGCCTCAATCTTCACCTCTTTCCCTTTTTCTCTCTCTTCCTTCTCTTATTTATCTTCAAATATTTATATTACCAAATTTCACATTTTACCGTACTTCCAGGTTTTCATTAATTAGCATACAAAAGAAAATAACTTCCTGAAAAGAAAACTAAAATGACGCCCTTTAAGTCAGTTTAATATCGATTTTGCCTGCCTCCAAATGCGACTTTGAAAAGTGGTACATAAGGATGCGCGACATGCAATCCCAACCAGATGAGGTAGAATGCAAATAGGGAAAGCACACGGTGTATATTTTTCCTTGCCTTTCAAAGGCGTTTATATTTTTTGGTAATATGCTGCTAATTGTTCCGATGATTACGAGGAACGAAAAAGCAGGCAGTTGTGCATCTGAAGATTACTTTTGTTTTGTAAACATTATGCATTCATACATTGAATAGGAAAAACTTGCTCTCACGCTGTCGTATAGTATAATTAATATCATAACTAATTTCAAGTTCTTTGGACATAAAGAGTGCAGGGAAATTCAAATTTACAGCAATCATCAGCAAAGGATAATCAAAGTAAAATGAATGAAAAACAATCAAAAAAAAGCTATATTATGCACTAACCTTCCCCATATTTACCTTCTCATTTCACATATAAATTTAACGCCTTAATTTTAGCTATTTTATTCTTGAAAAAAATGATTCAGATTATTTCGATTAGGAAAATTTTTAATGTTTATCAATCCAAAACTTTATAGAATGGTATAAATTGTGGTTATATTTCTAGAATTTTTAAAATTGCAAATATTAATGAATCAAAGAAAAGTAGACGGTTGAAAATAGTATGAACTGGAAGCGATAGCTTGGCGGAGAGAAATGGAAAAAGCAAATGAAGAGGAGAGAAGTGGAAATACGGTGACGATATTCTCTTTCATCAAAAACATCTATCAAAATTCATCGGACGAACGAATTCTATCAAATATCTATGATAGCTTACTTTTTCCGTTCAAAATTCCTCTTCATACGCTAGGAAAATCCTACTATAATGCATTTGGCTAATCATTGGAGGAGGAAGATACCTAAACTGATAATATGATTACAGTGATACACATATCACATTTCCATCTAGATGTCACAAATGATGCTGATTCTTTTCCAACTGATTGGTAGATTCTATTAGTTCCATTCTTAAACGACTTTAATTCTTTTCATTCAATCTTATTTCGGAAAAAAAAGTCGTTTTATTCCTTTCATTAGAGTTTTTTTTGCATATAGTATAAGAATGCGACAAAGTCCTAGGATAAATAGCTACATGATATTATCCTTCAAAATCTTCTAGTTCATGTTTTCTCCTCGGTAAACCTTTCCGGTGGTCTTAATTAAACCAGTGGAAAAAAAAAAAAGA
Organism: Onchocerca flexuosa; assembly: GCA_002249935.1. Classification (NCBI taxonomy): domain Eukaryota; kingdom Metazoa; phylum Nematoda; class Chromadorea; order Rhabditida; family Onchocercidae; genus Onchocerca; species Onchocerca flexuosa. The sequence goes on along the minus strand of KZ269985.1, from coordinate 837,403 downwards.
AAAAATACGATAGCAAGATATTACAGGATAAATACTAAAATTCCATATTATACCTTAGAAATTCGATGACTGCTTTTGTTTCTCAACGATTTATTTGCTACAATGACAAGAATAAAAACTTCACACACTAGACAATAGATGGGAAAAAAAGGACCTAAAAAGAAATAACAGCATAACAGTTCGGTTATTTTTTCAAATAAGCTTCAGAAGTACAATTTCAACTATTTAAATTTGAAACTGAACAGAAAAAGAATGGATGACGTTGAAGTAACACGCAAAAATACTGATAAAGCAATGGGAAAAAAGGTGCGTAATGTTGATCACATTATCAACTGTTTGTTAGTGAGTGATATATATATATATATATATATATATATATATATATCAAATATTCAAAGTACATTTCGGCAATAAGCCAAATACTTCCAAGTAACATTCACTCGGAATTAAAAATATATATCCAAGATTATCATCAGATAATCCGACTTCCTCATAAAAACAAGAAAAAAAACAAGTTTTATAAGTTCATTTGTTACAAAAACAAATATTTATTACCAGCTGTATCCAGCCACACTCCGTGTGGTCGGTTACAGCTAGTTTATATAAGTAAAAATGTCGCTCATTTTTACCTGTCACAGGTGTGAAAGTGTGAAATGCAAAAAAAAAAAAGTAAATATATTTACATAAAAACACGCGCCTATTCGAATACAACGTTGTGTTAAAATTTCAAATCAGTGAAAAACTTGAAACGTTCTGTCAAAAGCCTCAACGAGCATTCACATTTTTATTTATATAAATTGTGCCATATTTAGACAACGATACAACAAATGAAGTAAAGTCGATTTCTACAATCGATTCCTCACGATATCTTTGAATAAGTGTCACAGCAACTTTTAATGTGCTATCTTTAATTGGATTCCATATTTAGAATTAGGCTAATATGGAGTGATTTTGTTTTCATAGTTGAAGTGACGAGAATATTTTCTTGATCTATTTCTACCTCGTCAATATAAATATGCATATCAAAATGTAACAGCATGGAAAATGTAAAGGGATCCATTGTTTATAGGATGAAAATGAAGCAATAAAATTCGTAAAAGTTATTTGGAATTTTCTATTATTTTCATGATAGAAATAATACATTTCCTTTTAGATATGCTATTTGTTTTCTACTTCTTTGGAAATGAAATAAGTGTATCTCGGAGAAGAGAAAAAGCACGATGGTAATGTTATCATTTCCTTTCTCAACTATTGCTATAATGAAATATCAAATAACTGTTGAATTCCAAAAATTTTTCATAAATAAGATAGTAGCCGTGAGTAGGAAACGATAATCGCTAATAATCGATATGTAGAGTAGCACACCTTATCAGTGACCGATTCGTCACCATCTTTTATAAAGTGATCGATAGTTAGCCGAATTCCATTCTTTTCATATTCGGAAAGTATAACAAGACACACATTGGAATGCGAAAAAGCACTATGATAATATCAGCATTCCCGAGATTCCTGACCAGCATATTTTATCCGAAATGGAATGACCTCTGAAGTGTTTATCAGTCTTATCTTACGTTTGACAAACACATCCATAATTCAATCCTAATCGAATCATACCTAATCTAGTTTTATGTAAAATTGATCAATCCAGGTGTATCCTAACTTATCTAGTCTGTTATACTTAATCGAAAATAGACCTGCATATAGAATATTTATTAATATTTATCCCCTAAACTCTCTATATTTCAATGAAATGTACGAAGCCAACAATAGACAATAAAATATATAAAACGTAAAAAAAAAAGAAAAAAAGGAAAAAAACATTTTATCTCGGCTCAAAATAAATAATATGTATTCGAAAATGAAATAAGCAGCAATTTTCCACTATTTTTCAGTCTAACAATATTAATGTTAACCACAATAACAGTAATTGCAATTACGATAACAACGATAAAAATGAGATTAAAAAGAAAAACTGATTAGTTACAGTTATCATAAAGCCCAACGGAATATTGCTTACTCTAGAGTAGAATTTCTCGTAGAATATGGAATGCGATAATTTATGCCCAGAGAACAAAAGATGAACACAGAATGAAAAGTTGTTGCATTAGGTTAAGATTAAGGTTAAAATTGAAAGTAAAAAATGGAAATGCATTGTAGCGGATGGTCAAAATTGGATGGATGGATGGATGGATGGATGGGATGATAACCGGATGGCTACAGATTTCGGACATTAGCTTTTCCTGCTTCTCGAAGGATACTTAGATTGAATGGAAAAGGCTCATCCATCCTAGCACTACCACCAGCATCATCATCACACCAAACAGCCCCATCAATGACATCTCACATAGTTCTTTCCCCTCCTTTTTTTTGCTAATAATCTCTTCGTGCCAATCATCCCGATAGCTGACAACGTCGGATCGCTGGCATGTAAGTGATAACTTTACAGAGTGATGAGATTACATTTCTCTTCTACTATTATTTGTAAGCTTTAGAGTTCAGCTACACAAAAAAGAACGATGTCGAGGGCAACGCAACGTACGATTCTCATTGAAGTTAACAACCAATATTCATTTTTTCCTTTCTTTTCCTCGGAAAAAATACAGCTGCCTGAGTATTATCGATGGTTTTGTGGTTAGATGAGGTAACAAGAGAAGAACTTGATAGGCTTTCACCATATTCTTGGCAAGTAACCAGCAAGCATGCAGCGCGAACAGCAGCAGCAGCAGCAGTAGTAGCAATAGCAGCCATAAGAAGACAAGTGAATAATGCTATCTTGCAACTGTTCATTTCAAATATTATTTTCTTATCCTTATCAATGATATTATCAACCGATTAAGCGAAATATTCTTTATAAATATAAATACAATAATAATACTATCAATAATAAGAGTAAGAGTGATAGTAAATAATAGCAGTATGAAGCATTATTGTCGTTGCTGCTGTGGTCGTTGTTGCGACTGCTTATTCTTAACATTTTATTCCATTTTCGAATTAGCTAAGAGAAAAGGCTTCATTCCAATCGATAATTGATATTTCTAACTATTCCTAATCATTATAGCATATAAGCTAACACCACTAGTAAGACTTAGCAATATAGATGTTGACATAACAATTAGTAGCAATAGAAACAGCAAGCAAGCAAGCAAACAAGCACAAGAAGCATGCAGAGCATGCAGGAAGCAGGAATGAATGTCACGGAGAGTGTGGCTTGCTTGCTTGGCTGTACGCGCACAGCGATGTGTTGCTGCTGCTACTGCTGCTACTTGCTACTCCGACTGGCACGCCTAGGCATATGACAAAGTAGCTATTCGGCAAGCCAGCCAGCCGCCTTGGCCGTTTTATACTCCAAACTCTCAACTAATCAGCTAACTGATGGGTAAACCGCATGTTAAGCTCATTCTGCTTGACTAGTTCAGGTATGTTTTGTTTATATATATATATATGTGTGTGTGTGTGTGTGTGTGTGTTTATGTGTGTGCATTACGTGTGAGCAATTAGCATCCCTTTATGGACCATATTCAGATCGCCGTTTCGTGATACGCTCAGGCTGATTTCGAATGTACTTTTGTATTTGTTCCGGTTGCAAAAGTACTTCTTCCACCCGTAACCAACGAAACTCCTTCACCTGTGACGAAAGCGCTTCACTTCGATTGTTTACTTTTTGCCTTCCTTCTCCAGAATGAAGACGAAAAAACAATACATAGTTGACACGAGCGAAGACGAAAACCTAAAAGAGCTAATGAATCATGTCAATTGCAATTCACAGTGAATAATTAACACTTAATCTTGTGTTATCCGAAAACTTTCGCTTTCACTTTTCGTCCCAAATGACAGCGGAATAATGTAAACGTGCATTAATGAAATCAGTGATGCAATAATAATATTGAACGAAGAGAAAATATTTCACCGGAGATCACATTAAAAATGGAGGGGAAGAAGAGTGAAAAAGGAAAACAAATTTTGAAAATTGCAACAGAAGAGGTGTTTGTTGAAAGCATTTTTCCCATAAAATAATTGCTTTTTTTTCGACATTTATCATTCCTTGGACGCAATGGTTTCTTTTTTTTAGTGCTTTTGTGATAATTAATTTATAAACTGTATATTATATTTCTCTTATTACGGAAGAGTAATGTTCGTTTTCCTTTCGCGTTTCGGAAGTTTTGGTTTGGTTTTATCAACTTATTGGATGTTGAGGTTGAGGTCAAGTCATATAGTGAAGCATGGTTATAAGGTCAGCTGATGCTCGGGAGGCTAATTTTCATGTTTTTTATTTTTGTTGTTAGTTTTTTTTTCTTTGTTTATTTTTGTTTAAATCCGTATAAAAAATGAAAATTTGAGGTTTAGACTACCTCCATCATGTATTCTCTATCGGTTTAAACTTTATTTTTAATTATTTGCTGAAGTAGATATCGCATCTACTAAATGTCGTTTTAAATATTTTCCCACAGCACAGTAAATCTATTGAAGCTTTTTACGCAGGACGAACATCAGGATTTACACGATGACAAATTATACACGAAATGAATGATCGGAAAATTGAGTAATAGAAAATTCACTTTCTTTTTTCTCTCGTCACATTCCTATATTTAACTGGAACATCAGTTTTTATTTACCATAAAATAAAAGACAATTGGAATGAATTCATCAAGTTTGGGACATATGAAATTAGACTTCCGAGTGATTGTTAGCTAGATAAGCTGATCAAATAAGTGAAGCGGCAAACGATCGACCTGCAGAAAAAATTCGTTCAAAAAGCGAATAATCCTGATGATAAGATATAAAAAATTTGACCCAGATAGTAGCGAATTTATTAATAAAACTATCTTGACCCATAAATTTATGCTGTAATTTATCAAAGTAAATTATGACCTTTTAATTTATAAAATCAGTATAGATGATCTGCAAGAACTTCGAAATGAATACTTTTGTGTATTCAACCTTTGGATTTTTTCATTTATAAACAATATTTTAATCGCTTTTTTAATTAATAAATAACGCATTAGGCTCTAAACAAAAAAAGTCTTTTTATAAAACTCCGGAATAATAAGTTATAAACCAAAAGTAAAACAAAAAAGAAAGAATGCACTGGAAATTCTTAGGAAAAAAAGGTGCCGTAATTCGCAGAATGATCAATATGTTATATAATTTTGGATTTTGAGTTTAGGGAATTTTTTTTTCTTTTTCTGATTAGTTTGGAATATAAATGGAAAATTCAATTAAGATAATGAGAACAAGCACGATATGGCCGCTTATTATAAGATTGTGTCTCTACTATAATAGCATCAACTTGGAGTATGATTATGGAAATGTTGGCGCTGTGACAAGAGAAATTTCGAAGATAATTTACAACTAAGTTTTCATGAAATAATAAATGTTGCATCGAAAATTTTAAATCCAAGGATTTTAGTTGTCAAGGTTAGTTATGCTTCGTTAAGTTTTCTCATTAAGGATGAACAGACTGTTAAGCTATCTGTGATAGGTTAAAAGAAAAAGATTTCGAAATGTTGCTAAAACGAAATAAAATGAATATATAGAGATTTTCAGAAGTAATATAATGCTAATTTTTTAAGCCTGGAAGAAAACATCACACCGATCCAACGACATCGTTTAATCCATAAAAAAAGAAAAGTGGCATATAATTGGATTTTTCAGAATAAGATATTTTATACGAAAGGGGAAAAGAAGCACATTTTTACTTTAACATTTAAAGGCCATAATAATATTGAATTGATCAGTTATACAAATAGTTTCTCATTCATAATTTTAGAGCTTTGTCTAATGTTAATTTGAACAAATTCCTATAAATCTAAAATTCGTTAAATTTAAATGTTCAAATTTATCATGCTTCTTTTACTTGCTTTTTGAGCATTTTCATCTTAAATCTCTTTCCTTCGCACCGTTCTTCATCTTATTTCTTTCACCAACTTTTCAAACTTATTTTTATTATCAATTTTTCACCTTATATTCCAAGTTTCTGGTGTTTAACGCCAATTATCACACTTTGAAAGTACTGTGTGATTTTCATTATAATTTAATGGAACATCTTATATGAAATTGAAATCAATAGTGCGGCAAATGAGCCATTTTTGAATCTTCCAAAATCTTAATTTATTTTCAATTATAATATCTAATTTTTGGGGGAAAATTTAAACAAATCAATTTTTTATATGATAGTTTTGAATTTGGCTTTTTACTAAGTTTTAATTTTGATATAATGATTACTGGGGGGAGAAATTTAGAAGAAAAAAAAAGTGAAATTTCGCTCTGCATATACAAACACATCTGTTTCCCACAATCTCACTGGACTGATGTTTCAAGTATTGAAATGATGACGAACGAATGAATAGTGTCCAACAAATCAAATGGATGATGATGTGATGGGCAGTGAAGTCAATTTTGATCGCACAAATAGACAAGTAAATTGTCACAAAAAGCAACCGTCCAATAACGGGAGATTATCAGATGGATGGCATTTTGCGAATTGATTATTTACTTCTTCGAATTTGTTTTACCATCAGTTTACTACTCATATTTTTATTTACTGTTTTATTGGTTTCTTTTCTTTCGCTTTGCATTGTTCCGGAAGTATGAAGAGAAAAATTTCTATGAATTGTCAACAAATAGAAAATTGGTATAAAATAGAATGAGAATGAAGTTTTGAAAAAGTGCCTTTATAGAGATAAATTTGGTTCATTTACGTATTTAAAATTGTTCTTTGAACCGAATGATACTGAACTCTCATCCCCTCTTCCTATTTTCGTTTCATCCTTAATCACAAGAGGATTTCCCGTCATATGAGCAGACAGAATCAAACCTTAACTGTCAGCCATTCCGTATGCCTTTGTTTTTTGTTTCCCGTAATTGTTATGGCATGAATTTTCAAGACTTCTTTCGATTGCTATAAAAACATTTGATTCCTTTTATTAAAACTTTTTTCCCATCTAGTAGCTAAAAACGTCGTTTTTTGAAAATTAAAAAAAAAAAAAAAAAAAAACGGAAAATGTCGCCAAAAAGTCAAAAATCGAAAGAGTATTGAGGAAGTGGCAAAATGAAGCAAAAACGAGAATGAAGCCTACGGGTTTTGGTGAAAAAAGTGACTGTTTTTTTTTTCTTATGAACGTTTCCTTGTTCCTCAGAGGGCATTTTAAGGCAGTTTCGTTTTGTTTAATGAGAGAAGCCCATTTCCGTTTGTAAGTTGTGAAAATGTGAGATGAAGGTAGTAGAGGATGATAGGACACACATCTGGGCCTAGGCTTTAGGCTTAATAGGTGGACTTCGGGGTGATAATAGAGGAGGAGTGGGAGAGCTCAAATAATCATTATATTGATCAAAAAAAAAACCTATTCCCCTCCCCCTCCTGCTCTTTCTTTTTCCTTCTCTTCCATTTACTTTACCTTTTTCGCTTCTTCCTCTTGAAATTTCAAAGCTCATTTCACATTAACATATCACGTAAAAATTAACTATCACTTGAAGCCAGTCAGAATTCGATCTCATTTTGGCTATCATTTATTCTTCCACTTGTCAATCTCATTTTTTCTGGCTTTCAATAAAGCTAAAAAGAGTATGATACAGCTAGCTTATCGACTTGAAAAAGAAGGATAAAAGTAGATTAAAAAAAGAAATAAAGAACGGGAAAGAGAGAAGGAATCTCTCTCTCTTTTGTACTAAACCTAACAATTTCCAAAATCTAAGCTCATAAATTTTATTGTACCGAAAACCTAAGTTTTACAGCAAAAGTAGCATCATATCTTTTTCTCTCTGTAGCATTAGAAATATTCCTATTTTTTCTTTTTATATTTGTGTACTAAACCAGTGTAAAATCATCATATGCTAACAATCAATTAATATCAAACATCCTGAAGAAATAACTAATTTGGAAGTGGAAATTACCGTTTTACTCGATCAAATGGTTATGCTGACTTACGTGATAAATTCAGAATTCATGGTTTTATAATATTGAGTGGTGAATGGAAAAAAAAAGCTGAACGGTAGTAGTCGGAAGATAATTAGATGGAAAGGTTTTGTGTTGTAGAAGTTTTCTACATCGATCATAGAAGTTTCCAATAAAAAATTGTTACCAAACAACAGTGCAATTCAGTCTTCTCACAAAATAAACATTTTCACCGTTGATTCATGGATGGTTGAATTCAATCTTCCAATAAATACATTGCTTAATATCGAGTAATAAACTGGAAATCCTAGAAATCAAAAAAATTATCCTGATTTACAACAATACGGTGTTATTAGGGGAGTGACTTCAATATATTTATCAAAAAAAAAAAATTTAGAGCATTCAAAAAATTAACTAAATCAAACAATAATAATTGTATCTCTCTCACAAAGAAATAATTGTTTCTTTGATATTTGAAATTTATTTTCGAAAAGGAGAAAAAAAGACAGACATTAAAATACTGCCGCTTTCACTTGTAAACTTTTAAAGAAATACAAACAATACAGCAGCTGAAACATAAGTGAAATTTTAAGGATTATTTTAAAAAATTTTTACATGATTTTGTGCGAAAAATTACAATTCATTTGCTAAATTTATGATTTCATTTTGGATTTCTTTGTCTTGATGGCCTGGGAAATTGGATGTCGGGATGAGATGGGATTATCAGACTGTGAGTCAATGTTTGATGATGTCAGTGATTTCCAAAGATTAAATCTATCTTCATAAATTGTAAGAAGTTGATTTTACCGTTTTTTTTCAATAACTTATGTGATTCATACGTATTGCATCGAGCACTGTAACTGAATTCTACGGCCGTATATTGCATCAGCGTTCTGGTCCGCGGGTTTTCTGGTTGGCGTTGGGTTTTGGTGTCTCTTTTGTCCTGTTTTGGTTTAATGTCGGACAGTTAATGAGAGGGCAGGAATTAAGAATAATTGGGACGGGATTTGATCCTCTGAATATCGTTGCTACTTTAATTGTAGTGCTAACCTTTCGATCTTCATGAAATATCAATATTTACATCATTGCAGTGTACTCATTTATTTCCCTTTCAAAATTCTTTTTTACATTTAATTGGAAAAATAGAATGAGTAAGTCAGTAAGAATGAAACATCACTTATTTTTACAACTCTTTGCTGCTTACTTAATCTTACTGATGTGAATTTCTTCAAGTTAGATTTGAACCAAAATTTCTTTAGCATTAATCAAACAGTAAGAAACATTCTTTTGACATCTTTAGTTTTGTTATTTTAGTTTGAGCATATCGTGGAACATCATCACGATTATGTCTACGCCACGTGAGAAGGATAAATCAAAGGTTAGTCATATTCGTGTTTACATTTTTTTTTTTCTGGTATAAATTATGTCTGAATTATGATATATTTTGAACTGCAAAATTTAGTTTGATATCTGAACGGTGTGACAATGACATCAGCTGGCAGGTGAATCTAATTTTAGAAAGAGATTTGATGCAAAATTTCTGGATGTATTTTCGGTTGTTAGATAGTGACGTCTAAAAAAAACAATTGAATGCCTATTAGAGGTATAATGAGTTTTCTGATGAATTATTTGGTTTGATAAAAGATTGTATTATAGTAATGAAATGAAGTTCATTAGCGAGTAGTAGTAGTTATTGAGTTACTGAAGTCTAAGTAACTTTAAAATTATTTCAGGTCCGGCTAAGAAGCATATTAGGTCGTTTTTTCAATTCAAATAACAATGAGGTCAATTCTTCATCATCATACTATTCCGGCCCAGGTGAAATCAGTTCGCCTTATAATACCGTCCATCGAATACATGTTGGCTACGATGGCAAGAAATTCACGGGCTTGCCACAACCGTGGATGGACACATTGCTTCGTGATATCAGGTTAGTGTTACATTCTTTCTGAAATGTTTACAATTATTTGTTCATCTTAAATAGATTGAAACATGGTTTATTCATCTCCAGATATGCCATGTTGAATAAATTTTGCCATTATTTGTCATTTGTTTGCAGTGAAGCCGATCAGAAGAAGAATCCTTCAGCAGTTGTTTCGGCATTGAAGTTTTATGCAAAAACTGTTATGGCACAGGAAGCTGACAAACAAAAATTTATGATTACAAATTCTCAGTTGCCATTTGACGACGAAAATGAAGAAGAATCTACAGCGCCTATCCAGCTAGTTGCTAAAACAGATGATATGGGCAATAGTTAATATACTTTCAATATAGTTCATAAATTTCATCGGAATTAAGAAATACGTAATATAAGTCTCGAAGTATTGTTGGTTCATTCGGAAGTAAAGTTTATTATTTTCAAAAGAGTTATCTTGTTTTGAGGGAGAAATACATCTGTTTATAGTAAAAGAGTCTCGAGATATGGAGAGCTATAATTCAGCAGAGATGTACACAACAATGCCGGCTATTGCGACTAGTGAAAATGCAATAGGCATACCTCCAGTAATACCTCCTCGACATTCTCAGCACCCTGTTGCACCACCGTTACCACCATCACGAATTTCAAATAGGTAAGTAATATCTTCCCATTGTAGTTTTAGGATAATTCATTTCGTATTTGATAGGAAATTTTCATACCCAACTCACTGCTTTTTTTTTAATTTTTCATTTTGGATAAGTTTTTGATTGTTTTCTAGCTCAAACTTTTGCCGCTTTACAGTGCTACAATAACCAATGAAGGAAACGTTGAGGTTGCTGCGAACGAAGTATTTACCAAATCAACAGTAAAAACCAGCGCTCGGAAAACACCACCTCCATTACCACCAAAACCAGCGGTTTGTAACCATTCCTGGTCTGTTATTAGTTATGATAATGCCGACAAGAAAAAAATTTATCATCAGAATGTCATTTTGTAGCAAAACGAAAACTGCAAGCATTAGGACTTGAATTTCTTATTAAGAAAAAAAAATGAGTGGCGAGTATATTCAGGAATCAGAGAGATGTTAGTGTCCAGGAAACAGGCAATAACATCCCCGTTCAATTTGGGATCATTCTCGGTCCCCACAAATCTTATTTAAGCTGCGGATGCAGGAAAATGCAAAAATATTAGATTATTGATGGAAAAGAATATTCAAAAAATTAGTGTATTAATAGAAAGTCATAGTCTCGTGACATTTGCCACTAAATGATCTCCGTCAGTAATTTTGCACCCATTTGATCCAAAAAAAGGAATGTAAATTTAGTGCAGTTAAGATAGTTGAGTATGGATATTTGCATAATATTTTGTCCAAAAAATTATTGAATTATTGGTGGAGAAGTTTCATAATGGATAGAACGAACATTCATCCAGTTATTCATTATAGCACCTACGATTGTTGTGGATAATTACATAAAGAACGTTATCACTAACGACTTCTCAATAAAACGTTTATTTTTAAATGTTTCTTTTTTTTTCTTTTTCTTTTTTTTTTCTTTTTTTTTTTTTAGTTTTGGCCAATAATCTGACTCGTTAAAAACTAAAAGAATGAAAGAATCATTATTATGGAATATTAATTTTTTTTTTTGTAAAATATAAAAAATAGTTTGTACCTGTTGCATTTGATGTCGTGTAGATCGGAATAGTTATGACGTTTAAATTAGCTTATTCATCATTTTCTCAAAAAGCTTAGTAACATGTGAGAGTGAATACTGGTGCGAGAACTAGATTTTTTCATTTTGAACAAAAATGCGTGACACTGATTTCGCATTGTTAAACTCTAGAACATTTCAAGCAAAGATAAAGGAGGGAAGAACAGGAGAGAATTGGTTTGAAAAAGACTGGCGAAGGAACAGACAGGAGAGGAGAAAAGATTTTTTGGTGTCATCTGTAAAGGTGTGATTCTAGTATCGTTAACACTTCAGTGACTGTGTAGATTTGTCTTTTTTTTTTTTTTTTTTTTTTTTTTAATATGTGCTAATGTTATTTTAAGGGCAATTTACTACATCTAATATAGAAAGAAAAAAATCACATGCTTGTGTTGAAAATTGATTACCTGTTCATATATGCTCCATATTACTAGTGCTTCCCCCCTACCCACGACGTATCATCATTCAAATGATAAGGTCTGCATACTTGTTTGGTGTATTATTTATCACTCTGACTCGTAGCTTTTTCTTCGCGATATTCAGCTATTTGAAGAAGAATCTGTTCTACTCTGAAAATTTTTATTTGTTGATTTCCATGAAATTCCGAAACTACCGTTAGAAAAGATTATCATTATTGCGCATACTGATTTATTTAACTGATTATCAGACAAATATTTCATCTCCTTGACATTAAATTCGTTTCGTTTCTTTAGTGGGGAGTTTTTGTACTTCCTTCACTGATAGGTTATCCACATCGAAATCATTCTCCATAAAGAATCAAAAATGTGCAACCCATTTATGCCTCGAATTACTTTTGGCGTTATGTCACCATTTTCGGCTTACATCGATTTTATTGGAAACGAGTTAGCGGTAAGATTAGATATTTGTAACGTTGAAGATATGTACCAATTATTTTAATAACATTTTCCTTGAATTCCAACGGGACAAAGTGAAAGATAGCGCGATTTATCCTGAAGTTTTACATCAGCACTTGTTAAATTTTCAGATTCAGTGATTTCCTTCACTCAATAGTTTATTTTACGTCTATAAAATAATCTTCATCCTTCAGTGATTTTTGATTATCTAAGAAAAGATGTATGGAATTTTGATGAAAAGGTCTTTCAAAACATGGCTAAACTCTACAAGAGATTCAGCATGTTTCCTTTTCAGAAACAGTCGGACTTTAAGTTTCAGTTAGTTTTAGTTTGTTTTCAGCATTTAAAACCATCATGTTCACTCAGTGAGCAGTTGACAGCAGAGCAAGATGGTCGAAATAGTCTGGGATCCGAGTCATCTTCCAAAGTTTCTGATGATCTTGATTCGACTATGGCTGTTGAACTGAACACCGCAAATGAATTGGTGCTGGCAACAACACATTGCTCGGAAAATGTTGTATTGGAAGGGAAGACTACAAATACTAGTACTGGGATTGATATCGACGGTAAAGAAGCAGCTAATGGAATTTGTGATAATGTATGTTATTTATAAATTTCTCCTTAGTAAATGTCATGACAATGCGCATGTAGTAGATCTCTTCAGAATTTCATGTCCTTGGTTCCTTGGTTCTACGATTTGAGAACAGTATATCTGCATATGATGTGTATTCAATTTTTTAGGTGCAAGTAAGGAAGCGAGTGCAAACAAATGATAAAGGAATGGATGAAGCCGCGAATAAATCTCAGCGACAGAAACTTAGTGATCAAGAAGTAAGCATAACAGTTATCATTCATCTTATTTCGTTAGCTAATTCTGGATGGCCCTATTCAGAATGCATTCGATGGCCATGGAGCTTTGTAATGTTAAGTTGTTTCATATTATCTAAATTTTAAAGTTTATATTTCAGATATTGGAAGAACTGAAACAAATAGTTAATGAGGGTAATCCAACAGATCGATATGATTTGTTGCAGAAAATTGGCATAGGGTAATTTTTGGCTTTCTAAAAGTATAAGAGACAATTTGTTAAAAAGAGATGGTATATATCTTGTAGGACAATGAAATTTTCAAATGATTCATGGAAATTTAGATCCGAATTAATAACTGTCTCAAATTCTAATCTAAAAAAAGATAGAATGGGAATAGACAGTGACGATGAAGTTTTTGTTTTTGTTTTTTGTTTTTTTTTTTGTAAAAAAAAAAGCATATAGCTTGTCAATTTTATAATTAATTTAAGCAAAGACTTTTACAATTTTTACTGTTCTTATTTCTTTAATTTTTTATACTAATATTTGTGTTGCCGCTATTTCTTCATGTTTTTAGTGCCTCAGGCCAAGTTTATACTGCACGTGATAAGGTTACGGGTGAAGTAGTTGCCGTAAAGCGTATGGCATTCAAAAGTCAGCCAAAGAAAGAGTTGTTGCTCACGGAGATTAAAGTTATGCAAAAATACAAGCATGAAGCAAGTATTCTTATTTTAAAAAACTAATCCTAAGGAATTTAATTTATTTATTCACTTATAAAAAACTCTTCATATTATTTTTTTTCTTGTGCAAACGAAGATTAATTCATAGTTCGTTTGCAGAATCTTGTCAACTACATTGATAGTTTTTTGGTGGATGCGGACGATTTATGGGTTGTCATGGACTATTTGGAAGGCGGTAATTTAACAGATGTTGTTGTGAAAACTGAATTGGATGAAGGACAAATTGCTGCAATTCTAAGAGAGTGTTTGAATGCTCTTCAGTTTTTGCACAGGCAAATAATTTTCTTCATTTAATGAGTGTGTGGGAACAGCATTTTAGAAAGTTATATTTTGCTTTTAATTGGTGCGAATGGAAGAATGACCAATTAGGTAATATGATCAAGACTCAAAGGCTACAACAGAAGCAAGAGAAGAGAAGTTAACATGTAAAAGTTGTGGATTTGCGACTATTTGAAATTCATTTTTCATCTTTTCAGTCATAGTATCATACACCGAGATATAAAATCGGATAACGTTTTGCTGGGAATGCAAGGTGCCGTAAAATTGACGGATTTTGGCTTCTGCGCTCAGATTCAACCTGGATCAAAAAGGTTGGTATAAAAATTATGAAAAGTCATTTTTGCTGTTGAGTATATATTAATAATTTTCGAAAATTAAGGGCAACAATGGTAGGGACACCGTACTGGATGGCTCCTGAAATCGTAAATAAGGTAAAATACAACTATAAAGTAGACATTTGGTCGCTTGGAATAATGGCCTTGGAAATGCTCGATGGAGAACCACCATATCTTTACGAAACACCCATCAAAGTTTGTTTGCTCCAATACACAACTGTATTATAATGTTTATTTATCCATGTTATTTTGATGATATGCAATACCTCCACATAGTAAATGTTTAAAAAATATATATTTGAATTCAGCAAACTGCGATTTTCAAGTTGTTATTTGGTATCAGATATTCAAGATAGTGAGATTTACGCTGACGGCTTCCGTCATTACTAGGATTAATAATTCCAAATAGTAGTAGTGTTATTGCCGTCTTTCTTCCCTTTTTGAGTTTTCGTTGCTTCAGGCCATCTATTTGATAGCTCAAAATGGAAAACCGGAAGTGAAGAAGAAAAATTCCTTGTCTCCAGAATTTAACGATTTTCTGGATCGCTGCCTATGTGTGAAACAGGAAGAACGAGCTGATGCCGAAGAATTGTTACGACACCCATTTATCCAGATGGCAAAGCCATTAAGTTCACTTATTGCTTACATACGTGCAGTCAAGGAGCTGAAGCAGCAGCAAAGATAAAATCAGTGTAGTGATAATGGCGAAACAAATGAATTAGGATCTACGTGGATTGGAGCACTGCTTTAATATCTAGTAAGTTTTACAGTATTTTACTTAAGAGTAGGAGTTTGTTTATGGAAGGATTCAAATTATTTGCATCATTAATGTTTATGTGTATAAATTGAAATTTATCCAGTGAAATAATTGTGAAACATAGAGCTTTCTTTCAGTTTCTTTGTTATCGCTCCTTTCTTTCGCTCTCTCCAACTTTAATTGCTAGTACTGATGATGTATAGTTTTCTGGCCACTCCATTGATAAATTCGCAAAAATAGAATCACATATATGTCGACCAATCTTCCAAATTCTCTTAAGATTTCCGGTTTGATGTATACTGCTAAATTTACATAGTAGATTTCCTTTTTTGAACGGAAGACGAATATTTAGTTTTTCTGTAAGAAAAAAACGTGTACATTTTCGCTGCTTTATATAAAACCAGAATACTCATTTGGGTTTATGGGCATTTGAAGATTATGAGTTAAATTGACCGCTTGGATGTTAAAATTAAGACAATCAAGGTCTTGCTCAATTTCTGATAAATAGTGAAAACTGTTCTCCTTTATCCTTGTAATTTCATAGTTTTATTGCTCGCTTTTTTTTTTTATTATTTGTTAGTTTCACTTTTTTTTTATGTAATTTATAATTTCATAGTTTCATTTGTAATTTAAAACTCCATTTGTTTTTTATTTTGCAGTATTTCTAATTCTGTTATCCTGAAGAACTACTTGTTAATCTGTCAGTTGTTCAGGTTTTAGAAGCTTCCACTTTTGCCATGAGTTTTGAGTATTCATTTGTATGATTTGATGGATACTGGATATTAGTAAGAGTAGATAATTTTCGAAGTTATGAAATGTTGTGGTTTGTAAATTTGAGTGGACATAACCAGTAATATTCCATTACGATGCTGACTTAGTGAGCAACATTCAGTGTTGTGCATAGCGCATGGAGCACTGAACTGCTGCGATTATATCTTACATGCCTTTTTAGTTTTTTTTTTTTTTTTTTTTTTTTTTTTTTTTTTTTTTTT
>KZ269985.1:787337-821004 GCA_002249935.1 Onchocerca flexuosa | reverse complement strand
CAGCCTTTTTTTTTTTTTTTTTTTTTTTTTTTTTTTTTTTTTTGGTATTTTAGAATACAAGATCATTGTTATTATGAATGTACCAATAATTTAATTACAATAAGATGAAATATATATATATATATATATATATAATGACTACACTGCTACAACTATTAATTTGTATTATTCGGGTATCTTTCTGCACATATCGCAACAATATCAGTATCACCATTGTCTCCATTTGTTTTTCATGGGACTAGTTCATCCATAAATTTAGCAAGTATAATTTATTTACAAAAAAATGAAAACTTTCAGTGAGATTGTCTGGTGAAAGGAAATTAAAATTTTTAACCGAAACTGATTGAAGGAGAAAGAGAATGTAGTTGAACACATAAACATAAACTCCAAGTTTGGTTTTCAGTTTTTATGTTGCAGCATATTTTATGTTTTTCCAAATTTGTTATCTTAATTTTAAGAATTGTTGACAATTTCTAAAATTAATTTGTCGTTAAATTAGTCACTTCTTTCATTTTTGTTGTTTTGGAAGCCGATTCCTTGCATTTTCTTCCCGGTTTCAATTAAATATTGTTTCAGGTTGTAAGTTTAGTCATTTTGTATGTTTGGAAATTTTATTGTACTGCTTCCTCATGGATTATCCGTCTCTCTCTGAGATCAATAGTACATCATATTCAGCCTGAATGAAGTTGGAGTTTTTAGAATCATCAAACGGTATTTTACGGCACTGTTCTAGGATTTTTAATTGACTGTATGCAAGATACACATGATTCCAAAGTTACTTCTGGAATCCTGTTGTTGCATCTTGAACTGTAGCGGTTATATGAAATGATTATATTGCCTATCATCGTCTTTTCTTTGTTTGCATTATTATGTATTGTTTCTTTTTTTTTTTTTTCACTTTGTTATGTTGCTTAGAAATTTTTATGCGTTGTGTTTATTTCACATATTCCATTATGTTCTTAATTTATTATGCTCAAACTTCGACTCTCGGTGCTTATAATACGTCACTCCCTACTGTTTTATATACATGTAAACCCCTTTTTAAATGTGCTTTTTTTACCAGGAATATAAATTAAAAACGATGACACTTATACATCAGGTTCAAAATGGAGATGACTATTCCAACGATGAATAGAAGGAGAAAAGGTGCATATTAACTAAACTTGACGTAAATTGACTCCCAGTTACTCTGGTGACAGATTACAATCGATAGTCGAACGGAACACTACCAAATAAACTTCTTGCCTTCATGATTGATTACTATACCTAAGTCAAATTGGCACTGGTTTTGCCTAATAAAATTCCAATTAACTGATCGGTATATATAGCCTTTACTAAGTTTATGTGATGCATATCCTTCCTAACATCACACATAAATCCAGTCATCATTTCTAAAACGATGAGTTAGCCGACCAGTACATTTTAGCAGTTTGAGGATTTCATATAATATGTGTCAGTCCAACGGTAGGTTTCCCCTGTTATAAGATGTAATCCTAATAATTTTGACAGCTGTTGAACTCCAGCAACAAAAACATTCTGATCAATCACTTGATAAATGAAGAAATTTAAAATCTAAAATTACAAGATGATCAGAACATCTGAACCAGACCATCTTGTAGTCTAGCATTTGGAAGAGTTTGCATATTTTCTTTGCTAGACATCACAGTGGCATGTGTAAATCAAAAAAAATTCTTATCGTGGCAATAATTTCTTGCTAAGTGAAATTCATGAAATCTTGCAAACTGATGAGAATGCAGAAAACGATGCCAGAGCATTCCAGTGCCCAACCAAGTGAATGTAAAAATTCGTAATTCTTGTCGGTGATACAATGATGCTATTCCTTTTAATATCAATATAAAATGATACGAAGAGCAGAATTAATCGCTAATAATCATGATGAGTTGATACTATTTTCATCTAGTTAGATATCAGTCTACTTTTCACCAGCACTTGCTTTCAGTAGCACATCCTTGAAGTAGAAAGGCACAAAGGGATAACCAAGTCCGAGGTAGAATTTGGACTGGAACTCAACCCTGCAATAATGTGTTTGATTTTTAACATTTTAATCGGAAATAAAATTATTTATAAATTAAGTTTTCGAAGTATAATCAATTTGTATTATTTGGTCCGGACATCAATCAATTTATGTAATACTTCAAGATTTTTAAAATCTAATTGATTTCACAGGAGCTAACCAATGCAATCGAAGTGCGTGTAGAAAGGCAGAAAGTCCTTCCATAAGTACCAGAATTGAAACGGTCAAAATACCGAATGCAAAAAATATGAAATAAGCAGTGAAATAGCCAGCAATGCCAGAAATGCCAAAAGCTTGTACAAGTACCATTTCCCATAATACTTCCGATAATTCTGTAATATTTTTATGAAAAGTTCTATATAAAAATCTAAATTTAACAGTTCTTCCAATTCAAGTGAACGAGTGGATTCGGTGCTAAAATTCATGGTGCAATTTTTATGACATTCCGCTTTTAATATTAATGGAATATCATGGTCAACAAGAAAGGAACTGCTAAAGCTTCTGGAGATTTCAAAATTTTGAAGTATATAAAGTCAAATAAATAATTTGTTTTTAAATATCATTTGCATTTTGAAAAGAATAGGTATCATACATAAATAGAATTTTTCGTTTATTATATTATTGTCAAAGAACCAATCATTATCGTTTTTAAATTCCTTCGGTAGTTTTAATGGAAATTTTAAAAACAACTAGTCTTCATTGATGAATGCAGAACTTTACAGGAAAAAAGTATTGAGAAGACAAAATAATTACGAGTAAACTTACGGGCATGTGCCAATGATAAAGCCCATAATCGGAGGTATGATGCTGTATGGGACACACAACCAAGGACATACTCAATTGTATGGATGGCTTGATGAACCATGACATCCGCAAAAGACTCAAAATAAATTTTATAGTATCAAAATACACGAAATTTCAAATTTGTTATGTTTTTGAAATTTTCTCGCTCTATGTTAGCTTTAAATCAAAAAAGAATTAAATAATTAACTGCGATGAATTTTCTTTTCTTGCCAAGAAGTTACCTCTTCCTCATATTCATTATTGGATGTAGTTTCTTCCCAATTTCTCTTATTCAAACTGCTTCCATTTTCGTTCAAAGTTATCTCCGCTTTATCATTTTCCTGATTCTGCCATACTACCTAATGAAGGAGAAATTTGCTATGAAAATTTATGAAAAACATCAAGAAAGAAAAGTATAATTTCCAAGAGGGATTTGAGAAAATAAGTTGACTTTTTCGGCTGGTATTAAATTGATCTTAACAGCAATTACGTAATTTAAAACTGGTTAGAGAAATTTTCTAGAAACTGTTATTATTTCGCAAAAAGAGTGAAAGCGTCCAAATCAAACCATGTTTACTAATTTATATTTCAAAACTCTTTTTGGCACTTCATTAGTATTTTTTTTAAACTTACGGAATTATCGCTAACGACATTTTTCTTCTTGTGATGTAACAGGAAATGAATTGGTTTGCCAAATAACATAATTGGCACGCAAATTACAGCTATTATAACCAAAATTGCTTCAAACGTTGACTGAAATTCATCTTGATTTTGGAAAAATTTTTAAATTTCAGGGAATTTTGAAAAATAATTTCTATATCATCAAAAAGCTACTTGCCTGTCCAGGATACCATTGGCTAAGATAGCAATTTGGCCAATTTGCATATGTAACATGGCCATCATTTACACTAATAATTTCCATTTCATCGACAAAGCCAAGCGGACGATCTTTGAACATGAACATACTAATCAAACCAATCTAAAATATGCCATACATTTTCATTATGAAAATTTAGTTTTCAAAAAATTCTAACTCAAAAAATAAGCAAAAATTACCAGCAATGAAGGGGCGCAACTTGACCCTGGATAAAGCAATCCAAAGATGTATTCCTCTCGAACCCAGAAGAATAACCACTTGACGATAATTTGCGCACATAAATAGATAAATATACAGAACATAAACAAAATCTGTGGGATAAACACAGTGAATATTTCAATTTTTGATTTGAAGTATCTGAAATTTGTCAAATAGATCAAATTTAGATAAGATAGAATGAAGTCAAATGTCTTAAGTTATTGAAAATCTATACAGAAAGTTGATTTAAATTAAGATAATTTAGAGGCTGGCATCATAAATCTGCTTGGAGAAGCTAATACAAAGTTTTGCCTTGCTTTCAGTTAACATTATTATCAACAGGTTGGTACTAAATGACCAAATAATTCTGAAAATATAAACAATCATAATTTATGAAATATTATAATTTATTAATAGAATTCCAATATCAGAAATACTGATAAATAAAATTGGAGCGAAATTATACGAACGACGAACATATAATTTAACAGCGATAAGAATACTCCAAATGTCATCTGGGCAATTCCAAGTATGACAGATAATTTCATTTTTAATGAATTTGAAAAGTTTAGTCGATTCTCTGCCAAATTCCATATCGGATCAACACCAAACCAATAGGGTCCATGATCATGCATATAGGATCGTGATGGCGGCAAATCAATTAGTATTTCTTTATGCAAACGAATCGATTCAGAATCCCAAGATTCAATCTCCGTATTACTAGAAAAAATGCTCAGAAGAAAGATATATTGGTATGAAAGTATTCTAAAACACTTAGAAGATATTCATTGCTGGAAGTTACGATCAGTATTCCGATTTTTAGGTATTACTCGAAACTTGTAATGCTATGATCAAAACAAGCAAAAATACTCCGCTTCTGTGAGATTTCAAATTTTATCAATTTTAATTTAATTCAAATTAACTAAAAACTAAAACTTACGGGAATGGATTACGCCATTTTGAACCGAATAGATTAAATGATTTAGCGAAAACGTCATTGTAGAGGAAACCTGCATGAACCGAAAAAATGCCCATAAGTAATATGATATAACGACCACCGTAGAACGTGTTCAAAATCTGTAAATTTTAATTTTGTATAAATATTTTGCAATTCCAATTCTTTAGAACAATCATGCATTGATCAAGATTTAACTAAGTTAAGTCTATTGATAATAAATTCTTCCTTTTGACCCATAATACCATTTCATAATACGACCTCATCTTTGATATTGCGTGCTTCAAGGTTCTTTTCGCGAAGCACCATCCATAAACCAGCGAGAAGCATTAAAATACCATGTCCAAGATCACCAAACATGCAGGAAAAGAGAAATGGGAATGTTATAATAGTATAAGGAGCTGAAAATGGTATTAAATTAGTGAAGCTAGTCAAAATCTGTCAAAATTTTCAAAAACTTGGCAATTTTGATTCCTTAAAATATCAAGCATACCAGGATTGATTTCCAAATAGGAGGCAGTGCCATAAGAATCAACGATTGCCTGGAAAACTCTCGTGAATTTGTTAACTCGATTGTACGTTGGTGGCTCTTCCGTGGTTTCCAAAAGATTCAGAACAGGTCTCACGCTGCTACCACTTTTCCTCTGCAATCACAGCTTAGCACCTGAATTAGTCTTATTTACGTAATTTCTACAGAAATTTTCCATGCTCACAAACTATGTGACACTTACTAACCCATGAATCAATCAATAGGCTTATTTTTTTAAACATAAACTTCTGACAGAAAATCTTTCAAATATCAGCTCAACTGATTTTTCCCAAGACTTCTAAAGAAAACTATTCATTAAAAACTATTCATGACTGATATTTAAAAATTTTGTTATATAAATGCTGTAAAAATTTATAAGCGTTTGAAATCTCTTACCACTCCTTCTTCAAGAGCCAAACGAACATTTTCCAGGTCAGCGTAAGGTACCCAACACTCAGCGATGAAA
This sequence comes from Onchocerca flexuosa, assembly GCA_002249935.1. Classification (NCBI taxonomy): domain Eukaryota; kingdom Metazoa; phylum Nematoda; class Chromadorea; order Rhabditida; family Onchocercidae; genus Onchocerca; species Onchocerca flexuosa. Next base: position 815,161 of record KZ269985.1, on the reverse strand, counting down.
AATTTACCGATGGCGTCAAATGTAAAGAGATTCAACGTGTAGTAAACTGATTTCTGCATGCGAACCTGAAATTGTCCATGAGGTTACCGACATGAAAGCTTATACAAAAGTACTATTCATGACTGATATTTAAAAATTTTGAAGAAACCTCTTTTTGCCACTGCTTAACAGAACTGGAAGCAGCCTGGAGTACTTTATAACGATGCTCTTGAGTCTGACCCAATACAGTACGCATATCTGATATGCGAGCTTTCACATCACGTGCTGCTGCATGACGATCCTGAAAAATTAGGAAGTGATAAATTTAGCATGTTATACATCGAATCGTTTTGTTTCAGTACAACATAAAACTAGAATTACTAATTTTGAATAATTTTTGTAAATAAAGAATTTAAGAAATTTTCAAAAACTATCAAAAAATATCATAGATAAAGCAGCCAGACCTTGCTGTTCTTCGGACAGTTATTATAGATTTTAGCCTTAAATCCTTCACAAACTCTCTCGATGATAATCCGCAAACGATCACCTTTATAGAAAACCAAAAACACTGATTTGGTGCACATTTCGCCCTATAATGTTTAAATTATTTTTATTAGTAATTTAAAAACTTGATTACATAACGAAAATGAGAAAGAATGAAATTAGATGAAAAGATTGAAATTTATTAAAATATATTGAACAAAAAGGAACGTAAAATTATGAAAAAATTGAATAAAAGGTCTGTTCACTCATGAGAATTTTACTTTCATAGACTTAATTAGAAACTGAGACATGGAAACGGTAAATTTAACTGTTGAAATCATAACATAAATTTAGAAGCATACACTATCTGGATTCTCCAGTTCTTCCTCAATATCAGTAGTACGTACAAATGCCGTTTTATGACAAGCTCGCCATAAAACTTTTTCGAAAGCATTCACACGATCACGATTGATAATACCTGCCAAAAATCTAAAATTAAAATTAGGAAAATCTTGAAAATCAATAATATTATTTCATTCGGACAAATCCATTTTGAATTTAGATTTCAATAAACTAAATTCGGTGGCGAAAAGCAATATAATGTTTAAACAATGATATTCTTATGGGAATTCTTCATTTTTTTCAAATAGACATATTACTATGTGAGGACGTGTGGCAGTAATATCTCAGAATAAGTTCTCATGTTTTGATTATAAGCTCAAAGATACTGACTTAGTTGCATTCTCTACTTTAAGTTGCATTCTAACCAGAAATAAAACCATTTGATCTGCACTATAAGAAAATTACCCTATCGGCTCCTTTGCCCTTTTGAGTGCAAGTGCAGATTCTTCTTCCATAGCTTCAATTTCATGCATCGCAACATCACTTATGCCCTAGAAGTAAACAATTATTTCAATTAATTTTAAATCAATACAATCACTTTTGGTGACACATCTCATAAACCACAGGTTCTGAACTCTTCTCGATAAAATTTTATTAACTTTCTATTCCAATAAATCAGTAAAAACTGTCCTAATTAATTTTATAAATTTATTTAGCATTACATTGAATGGAATGAAATTTTTTGAAAAATTATAATATTTAGTCCTTTTTTGGATCAAACGCACAGATAAAGCAAACTTCTTCGAAAAAATGATCGGTTTTCTCTAGAATTGCTTCCCATTCTTTTAGCTCCAAATAACTCTGCTTCAAAAGTATATTATTTGAGTTCATATCGATTACATCACGCTCTAAATCAACCAGCGTACCCTGTAAAATGTAATCTGATCATACCTCAATCGATTGAAATATTTTATTGTCCTATGAACGATACTTAACAAATCTTCCAAATGCACAGAATACTTCAAGGATAGGATATTGTTTATTCTTTGTTCTCGTATTTCCTTGCAGCGCTAATTCTGTAGGTTCATACAAATAGTAATAACCAGAAACTGTAATTTGAAATTTTCTTTTGGAAATATCAAAAAGAAAACTAGAAATATTCCGTGGTGTAGAAGATCAAAGTCTAGCCAACCTCAAGCTGATTGAGTTCATGTGGTGCCAATACTTCATATGTGCCATCTGTGCTGACATCATCATTAACTTCAATATCGTCTTTACGTATTTGGGCATCGAGGAATCCTTAAAAATTAGCATCATAATCCGGAAACTTTACTTATCATAATAAGCCCTAAAACTCTGTGAATTTAAATAATCTATGTGGAACAAAGCGCAAATTTGATTCATTACGACTTACTCAACTTCCGTTCCAATTCTTCAAATCGTTGAATGTCACGAAGATACATTCGTTGGAATGGATTAACATCAGCGTTTAGCTAAAAATTGTCCAATAATTTATCTCAACAACTATATGAATTGTATATTGAATAGGGCATATTTATCGAGTTGTTAACTGTTTAGTTCTTGCTTTCTTTCAATGACAAAAAACGCGTTTTTTTTATTTCCTTTGGTTTTTTGGAAGTGGATCGAGAGTTCGGTCAAGTTAGTTCTTTTCATCGCAATTTTTAGAAGATTCAGAATGTCTAAATCATACCGAAATTGAAGTATATACATGATTCAGACAAAAACGCTAGCTAATTTTTCGCGTGAAAAGCTGGTAGATGACTAGCAAATAAATTTAACAGGGTAAAATTTGACAATTAAACTATTATCAATTGTTCGATGAGCAAATTTTGCATGAAAATAATTTGCTGAATAAACTTAAATTCGAAACTTATAAAATTAGAAAAAATATTTCGACAAAAGAATACATCTTTAAACTGAACATAGGGATGTTTGCCAAGTTCAGCAACACAAGAAAATGCGGCATCTTTTTGAACAATCATTTGGCAGAATCGCATCTGCTCCGATCGGTATAGTGATCCCATGAGTAAACGAAGTTTTGTTTTCGATCTCTTGGTCCTGCAAGAAATTTGCAATAATTTTTTGAATTAAAAAGTTCAAAATCGAAAATTCGTATGAATCATTCCCAAGCAAATACAAAATAAAATAAAACAAAAATCTTTATGACATAGCTACTGAAAGATAGTTACGACAAGTTTATTTAACTGCAGTATTTCGTCAAAATTTCACCCTTGGACTGCTGTATGCAAGAAAAACCTAAGAACTTCCTTAAGTTATACTTGAAGGATTTTTTCTTCTACTTTGAAGAAAATGCATATTTTAAAAGATATTCATTAATAAGCATGAAATTCGAAGAAAGTTGAGGAGTTAGAGAGAAGAAAATGTATAGAGAAAAAAATGAATCAGCTATCATCTGACCATTTTCGTTTTAGTGATTAAATTTAAATTACCGGGGACAATGGTTTTTTCCCTGATAACGTAAGTTTTACCGGAAGAAATTTGTAAAAACGTATGTTTTTTATTTAAATAATAAAATTCATTATGGAGATGTAGTTATTCAGAAAGAAAGATAAATGAGAAGTTCCGAGTAAAAACGACTAATGGTAATAGTATTTGCCCTTCTTTCTCCAAACAAATTTTTCCATTACTTTAACATAAATTTAATTGAAAATTGCAGCAATAAGATTTCCAGCTTAGTATGAAATTCAAAATATGTGCAAAATTTTGTAATGATAAGGTGTTTAATTATTTTGCTTTACGGATCGTTGTACAAGAAGCAAGTAAGCAAACTTTTTTTTTTTTTGTTGAATTTGTAATTCTTTTCTAGATTTGATTGTATATTTTGTGTGCTATAAGTTTGTTGCGGAAATTTTCCTAATTTTTTTTTTTTTTTTGATTAGTTCGATTTAGTAATTGAAACTCGTATCAATTTCTGAAGAAAATGATATTCGTTGGGAGATTAGTTACTACTTTAATTATTTGATTGTTTTGCGCTTGCAAGCTTATTAAAATTTGAAGCGAAATGATTTGTCGATTGAAAGAGTTTATTGCATGGAACATTTCTATACATCAATAATATTATTGATAGAAATTTGAGAATCTAAAAAAAATATTTCGATGATATTACAATCAAATTGCGAAAAAAAAAAAAAATATTATGAAAAAATTGAAGGTCAATGAAAATCTAAAGTGGTTCAACTCCGTTATCCACGACCTTCATGAAATATTTTTATCAGCATTCTATTCTACTACTGATCTTTACTAAAATGTCTAAATATCCAAAAAAAAAAGAAAAAAAAAATGAACTGCAAAAAAAAATCGGTTCTTAATTCTTTGAAGTTATTAATGAATGCAATGATTGCGGTTAAAAAATGAATGCTTCTGAATATAGGTATGTTTGTTGCAGTTAAAATGAGCATTCTTAAATAAAGTCGATAATCATTAATTTGAATGAATAATTACGATATTCAGAAAAATTGTGGAAATTTTATTAACTATAAGTCGGAAAATCTAATTTTAAAATTATAAATAAATTTTTTGAAAATTAAAAATTCAACAAAATGAACACGAACAAATTAAAGAATTTGCGGCAGTGAATAATAGTGTTTTTTTTTTTTTTTTTTTTTTTTTCGGAAATTCAACAACAACTTTAACGGACTGCACTAATATCGCAGTATTTTTAATCATGATGACTAACTTTTGATGATTATTTCTATTGCTCATTGCTGTTCCCATTTATAGGTATAGTAACAATCCCTGCTCACATCGAATTTCAAACAAGTAGTACTACTTATTTTAAAATTAGTAATTTTGGAATTACCATAATACCTATATGTAATACAATATTCGAAATAATAATACTTCGAAAATCGCAAAATTTGCTTGAATTGTTAAATTCTGAAAATAATGAATTTAGGCAAATATGAAATTTTTTGCTTACAATAATATACTTAATTACTTTAATCAATCAAAATATAATTTATAGATTGTGATTATTTTAAAAGAATTCTCTCGTGCAGTTGATTTAGTTAAAATTATTAAATCATTAAATTAAGATTAAAGAATAGCAGGGAAAATTTGACTTCATTACGAAAAGAAATAAACTGTCTTAGAACTAACAATTAGCAGAATAACTGTTCCACTTGCTTGTCGCCAAAATTATTTGACATTAACTTCTGTTATCAGCATTAATTTTTTCTTTTTTTTTTTGTTGCAGAAGCATAATATTTTACATTTTGTTTGCACATTGTCGTCTATCCTATCAGTTTGAAAATCGCGACACCTATCCGTTCAATATGGTTCACAAATACAAAGATGGCAATAAACTTTACAACTGCAACGATACAACATGACTTGTTCAATCCTAGTACGAAGTCATTACGATTAAGTATAAATTATGAAATTTCACTCTTTTTTAAAAAGAAGAAAAAAAAAAACATATCTAAGTGTTATTATATGGTATATCATAAATGATAAATTAATATCTATATATATGAATATCTAATAAAGTAAATATATCATTTGAAAAATTTATGCATGAGAAAGAGTATACAATGAAAAAAAAATGTAGTAAAATAGATCAAGAAAAATTGAAAGCGTTGTATAAACACATTTTTAAAATGACAAAGAGAAGAGAATTTAACAGGAAATATTACATCAGAAAATGTCATTTACAATAGGCGATCTTTGTCAACTCTAAGAGATGAACATTTAACGCAATGATTACAATATATAAGATTATATAATATTTCCATTTCTGTTACAATATTTCCCACAGAATTTTGAATTTATAAATTTTCAAATTTCTTGACTAAATTCAAATTTCAACAAATTTTGCATGAAACCCATTTTATAACTTTAGAACTTGTCAATACTTGCCTACATTGTACCTCACTGATCCGAAAAAAAAAAAACAAAAAAAAAAACACGAATTTATGTCAGATGCGGATCTTTTACCTGTTTCAATGTTTAGTTTTTATTTTTCTAAAGTGATTTAAATCTAATACGTTTAAGGAATTTCAAGAAAAACGTATGAAAATTACGAGATGTATAAGCAAATCATAAAATAGCAATATTTTGCAATACAAATGAGCCAGTTATGTCATGCTTTGAAAATCATAACTTTGTTGATAAGTGTATGAAATAAGTCGAAATTATAGAATTATTACTTGTAAAATTGTCTCTTAGAAAAAAAGTGCTGTGGATGGAAATCAAAAATTTGTCAAATTAAAAACAAAATGAAAAAAAAAATGAAGGGTTGAAATGCAGTGTTAGCGACCTGAAATAGTATCATACTGTCTATTTCAGGTAATTTTTCTTTCTTCTTAAAAAAGAGGGAATGATATATAAAATGAACTGAGGATTATTCATGAAAGCAAGAATGAAGTAATCAACAGAATTCGTAGTCACAGGTTGCTTTTTTCTGATAATAACAGGGGAATGATGATGATGGTAGGAGTTATGGGCGATGATTGTAACAATATGGCAATAATGATAATGATGTTCACTTGAATTACAGTATCATCATATATTAGAATGAAAATCATAGAGAGAAAGAAAAAAAAAGCGCTTCGGAATCTCATGCGACAAATGGAAGAATAAGATTGGAGCGGAAGGCGGTAGAGAGGGGACATGAAAGAGGAAGGTGATTGATCTTTTTTCGTCCCCTCCGTTTCTCATGTCGAGACTACTTATTGGTTTTCGGTCCTCATGGAAGTGAAAAATATTTCTGCTCGGACGATGTCATAAAACCGGTTCTTGTCACAAATCATAAAAAGCTTACATTTGCTAAATCAGCGGCGCAAATGTTTTCCCCTCCTTCCCCTGTCCTCATAATTATCTCTATAATTTCGCTTATCAATAACATAGCAAGAATTATTTATATATTTCCGCTTAATCAACTCTTTTTGTTTATGTATATATTTGTGTCTGTTTATGCACAGTTGTTCTATGTGAAATACTGTTCTGAATTTTCAACTATTTCTGATAATTTTTGAAGAAATAAACAAAGATAAAAAGAATTCGCTTCATTCCTTTAACGATGCTTGATCTATCACACTGAAAATAATGCACTTAACATTTAAATACTTCAGGATCTCCCAGTTTCATCGGAAGTGAATAACAAGTTTACATGATTGAATTCGGATCACTTTAAAAACCAGCTATAAGCAATCAAATATGTGATACAATTTCATCGTTCGAATTTTTCTTGTTTTTCAATACTTTTTGATTAGATGTGAAAAAAAGCATTTCTCATTGCATAACAAGTATAATAACCACTTGTCAACGATGATGATGATGACGATCATGATGAATTAATGATGACACTTGTTTATTTGCGAAAATTACTGAGTATGGAAGGAAGTTTCAAAAATATTAGATGTGAAATCAAGCTTTAAACTTTTTGTTTTTTTTGTTTTTTTTTTTTTGCGTTGGCACAACTTTGGTTTTGTTCGAATTTTCAAACAAAAAGTGCGAAGGAAAATCAACTTTTTAAAATAATTACATGAAAAGACTTCAAGCACATCATTCTGCTACTTACATTTTTTCCCGACTTTGAAAGAAAAAAAAATTTTTTTAATAATAAAAAAAATAATTTTAATAATCAAGGAAAAGAGCAAATAAAAGTATAAATTTTCATAAAGAAAAATGAAGTGAAAATGTGTCAGATACAAAAACAATAATGAATGTAATTTCAAACATTTATTTCTTCCTTTTTTTTTTGTTGTTGTAGAAATGTCAACAACGAGTATATCGTAGGGATTGATCCGGTGAAATAATTCCTGGATTTTAAAAATGAAATATTGTTCAGTAATGAAATCATTTCAATCGATGGATGTTGAACTGTGTAGTATGATCTACATTGTATCGAAACATGCAAAATAAAGAGCATTAAAAGTGAAGAAATGAAACAATGGGTTCTTAGAGCAAATCTCGAGAGTCAAGAATCAATTAAGAGAACCCAGTCATTCACCGAGTAGTGTGTAAAAGATTCTTGAAACTCAATGAGGACGATATCTTTGAAAAAAATTATCAAGAAATTGCGAAAATTCAAATTTTTGGAAAAAAAAAAAGTATATAGATAGATGTAGGAAGTGAAAGGATTCAGATCTTCAACTTCTCAGGATGATCGGATTGATTGGAACAGCTTTTTCCATTTTCTTTTGTGAATGCTACGGAATAGATCGTGGTGTAAAACTTTTCCTTAAATGATTTATTCAAAATTTTCGGGTAAGGTTTTCAGAATCTATACGATGCGCAAGGTTTTTCTCACATGATGCTAACTTTCCTCGAGATTACTAGCTTAATATCACATCCTGCTTTGTCTTGTGATTCCTCAAATACTCAAAGTGCACTAAATTACTATGACACAAAATTAATTTGTGAAGGTTGAGAAATTCGAAAATCAGAAAATTCTGAAGATTTTAGAACTTGACAATCTTCTCATATTCATTGCTGCATAATGTAATTCTAAGCCCATCTGTTTCAAATTCCTTGCTTCAAATTTTCTTTTCACCCTCTGTAGAGGTACTGATCCTCGGGATTCTTAATTACTACCTTAATCGCCAGGATTCTCTTCAGTAAACTGCTTCGCTTAGTCCATCTATAGGTCAGGTCCTTAAAAGATACCGTGCTGGGCTTATCTGCTTGCGTCCTTGTTTTCAACTTCAGCTTTTCAGTGCTGCACCCGGCATATTTGCTTCTTCTTGGCATTAGCTTGTTGGATGAATTATTTCCATCAGAGAATACGATGATCACTAGAGAATGCTTCATCAACAGCCTGAATGAATACTACTTTCATCCGTAATTATCACAAAACACACATAAGTCACACGTGATACGTAATAAATTTCATCAAAGGTATGAAAGAGCAAATAATTGGTCGGGCTTTCTCGGAAGATTCATCGTCGCACACTCTGCGACGCGTTCATCAGTGGGCATGTACGATGGGCGGCGATCAGCAGGTGGATGGCAATCTGTGTAGCTCTCCAGAATGTGCAAATGCGGCTAAGTTACGCTGTCCTACGTGCATCGAACTCAAACTAAGGGATTCCTACTTTTGTTCTAAAGTTAGTACCATTCACTGGTCAGTTCGAATCTGTTAAAATTGTCACATTTTATTTGGAACGGAAGGCAACATTGAAAGACGATCAAGTGGGTGGGTTTCGAAATAGCTTATTGCATCTTCGGTACCGGTAAGCGAGTTACGCAGTGCTACTAGGAAGATTAAATCTGGATCACATATTGGACAGAATAAGGAGAGCGTGATCAGTAAGTTTGGAATAAAACCACCTGAAAGATGCTAGACATCTTGATTGTGATCGGTGGGTAACCAAAAGTTTCATGTAAAAATGGTTTTTAAACGGTTGCAGTTTGAGTTACTTTTGTAAATAACGTACGTCTACAACAAGGGGTATGGTTATGTCACGATTATGGACGGCATGACACTGATTAACTATATCCGATCTGCTAATAATCCTGCCATCCAGTTTGAGCTTTTAACTCTCCTACTTTCTACATTTTTCTCTACTCACCAAATCTTCCGAAATTAATCATTTAAAAACTAGGCACAGCAAAAATATTTATGGAATTTTCGTTACAATATTTATGAAATTTCTTTCAGGAATGTTTCAAGAATAGTTGGCCATTTCATAAACTGATCCATTTGGCATGTACGGGATCTCCGGAGCAATATAATCCATGGCCTTATTATCACTTTTCCGGATTGCTGCGTCCAGCACCAATGGGGCAGAAACGCGAGGTTCCGGATACTATTATGAAACCTGATTATGCACTTCGTGCAGATGGCATCTCGGAGAGCGAACAAGTTGCAAGAAGTATTAATGAAATTAAGGTTGGGTTCAAGAATTCTAAAGAAAATTGTTTTGTTTTTTCAGTCTTGTCTTTTTGTAAGCTCCCTTTTGGGTTACATGTAGATTCAAAATAAGGAAGAATTCCAGAAATGTTTTAAAGTTTTGACAAACAGTAAAAGTTCGAAACTCAAAAATCGTAATATTTTATTAAAGAATCAAGTTTATTGAGAAAGAAAGGAGAAAAGAGATGGAATATTGAAGAGATAATGCCAGGAATAAGTCTCTTTTTTTTAAGGAATAAGTTTTTCTCATAATAGTAAGCATTTCAGGTGCTCGATGATGATGAAATAGAGAGCATGAGAACAGTTTGTAAATTGGCTAGAGAAGTACTGGATGAAGCGGCTCGAGTTTGTGAACCTGGTATTACTACAGATCATATCGATGCTGTGGTGCATGAAGCTTGTATCGAAAGAGACTGTTATCCCTCTCCCCTTGGGTAAAGTTTATTTTTTCGCCCAATTACAACCTACTTACTTTTATCAGATATCTTCTGTTTCTTTTTATCAAGTCAGGATTAAGCTATCTGGAATTGTGCCATTCAGATATCACCAATTTCCGAAAAGTGTTTGCACATCAGTCAATGAAGTAGTTTGTCATGGAATCCCAGATATGCGAAAACTTGAGAATGGCGATATTTGCAACGGTATTTTCTAGCGTAATTGCTCCTTCGTTTTTCATTTAATTAATTTCCAGACCATTCTAATACTTTTTCGTGTTTGCAGCACGAAGAGAGTGATATTAAATGCTAAATGAACGTAGTGATTTGCAGTCGATGTAACAATATATCATCGTGGCTTTCATGGCGATCTAAATGAAACATTTCTGATCGGTGACATGGTTAAGGAAGAAACGAGGAAACTGGTGAAAGTTACATATGAATGCTTGCAACATGCTATCGATATCGGTGATTATAGTTACTTAACAGTAGTCTTTTGCATATTTAGAACTTGTAATAAAATTTAAATTCCAATTTCTCTTTTTTTTTTTTTTTCAGCAAAATTCCAAATTTTGATTTTATACGTAAGAAATTTAAAGACTTACTCATTTAGTCCGTCCGGGTGTGCGCTTCCGTGAAATCGGCAGTGTTATCCAGAAACATGCAAATTCGCATGGCTTCTCGGTCGTTAAGACATACTGTGGGCATGGAATTCATAGGTTTTCTTAAACTTTTTTTTTTTGAAATTCTTCTAGCACATTTCTCAACTGGAAAAAGTTCCAAACATTCTTCTTCTTCAAAAAATAATTTTCCAATCTGTCACTGTTACAGGCTTTTCCACACTGTTCCGAATGTTCCACATTACGCAAGTATGCTTCAATTTTGCTCATTTATCTTTATGTTTGGAATTTCTTTTTTGTTCTTTGATTTCCATTTGTCATTAAAGAAGTGAATCTTTTTTCGAATTTTCAAAGAGTAAAGGTAACAATGGTGAATGATTTTCAGTCTTATCTGAACATCATTTGCTCTTGTTTCAAATAGTTTCTGGTTATCTTTTCCAGAAAATAAGGCGACAGGAGTCATGAAAGCTGGCAATACGTTTACTATCGAACCAATGATTAACGCTGGCGGACATAACAATGAACGTTGGCCAGACAATTGGACTGCTGTCACCGTGCGTTACATTTTTGCGGTTTTTCCAAATTTTGAGATAAACGGAATGAATTCTTGAGGTTTCAGGACACTTTAGATCCTTATTTTTATTGATAAACATCTGATCAGTTTAGAGTGATGGAAAGCCATCAGCGCAATTCGAACAGACATTATTGGTGACTGAATCCGGATGCGATGTGTTGACAGCTCGAAATACGGGTCGACCTTGGTTCATGGACCAGTTGGAAAAGAATTATTCTCCAAATTAAGTTATATAGCCTATACAACCCTCTTATAAGGGCTATATAATCCTCTTCTTTCCTTTTTTACCGTTTCACCGTAATTATTGTTCCGAAATCTACTCGATTCGATACATCGAGGAAATTTTTTTTTAATACTCAGAAAGATTTCATGAAACTATGATTTCATCGATTCTCCGATTTAAAATGATTCAAGGCACCGTGTTGGTGTTTAACAATTGTTTATGATCTTGTTTATTTATTTTTCTCTCCTCAGTTATTTCATCTAATGTGTGGAAGTTTATGCGGTTCTTAAATGTTTGAACCATCTAAGAATTTTACTTGATTATTTTAATGATGATTATTCTATGGATGTCTCATTTTTCTGCCTTGTTCGAATGTCATATTCGTGACCTCACTGCTAATAAATTCGTTATTTGTGGGGCCTTCTTATTTGCGTATAATTTGTATCATGACTTTCTAAAACAAAGGTAATGTCAGAAAGATAGGTTATAGGACCACATCTCATCTGCCTTAATAGAATAATCTGGAGCTATCTCAGTCAAAGCATTATTTTCAAGTTCGTTCTCGCTTCACTTCATTCCATTTCTTAGCGTTCATTTACTTATCAGGAATCTATATAATGGGTTAATAATGTCTACCCTGTTACGGTAATAATATGGAATGTTTACAGTAGGGCGCATATACATATAACGGAACAATTTTGTGGACATACAGAATACACATGTAAGAAATCGTGAAATTTTAATTTACCTTTGGGAATTTTTTTTCTGAATTCAAAGAGAGAACAAGATGTTTTAAAATTTTATGATTATATACGCAGAGGATATACTAAATTTGTCCTTTACATACCCAGCTGTTTAGCTTGGTCCTGTATTTTCCTTTGGAATGTTTCAGTCCTTCAGATGTCATCGCTTGGAACTAAAGAAATCACCAATTTGGAAGCATCTTTTATATCAAAATCATCTTTAAGGAATTCTGGAAACCACAGCTGACTTGAACATCCAAGGATGAGTAAATATAAGTGTTACTCGTGCTCTGCTGCATTATTCATGAATTCATAGAACATGCAATACCGTACGTGTTCTTTGCTGGATTAAACGGATTATAAAGACGTTATACAATTTCTGGAATTGAAACAGAGCCAATAAGTACAATGTATATTACAAATTACGAAATTACATATTGGACAAGAATAAAATGCACGAATTCTATGCAGCAAAGATATACAACCATAAGAATATTAACATTAAAAATTAATAATGATCAAGAACTGATAACGAAGGAACACGTCGACATCATTGGCAAAACAAAAAATATGAAGTTCCCGCATTAACGATTATGAAAATATAGTGCTATCATTTCCCAATGCGCTTTTTAGAGTCTTATACCATCTGAAACAGAATAAAAGATTAAGATTAAAATATCTTTGAGATATTAATTCATTCAGATATATATATATATATATATATATATATATATATATATATAATTTAAATTAATAATTAACCAAGTGCCAAGTAAATAACCTTTCAGCACTTCCCGAATGTGCAACTCGAAAATGAAGTGAAATACTATTCCTGTCATTTACTTGATTAGCATGTCGTAGCTCAAATAAACGACCACCATCATCTAATTCTTGCACACAAAATGTAAATCCTAGAAGAACGTAACGAGCCACAGGATGCACATCCTCAAACGGTAAAACTTTTAATTCACATATTTTCATTTTATTTATTTTGTAACAATCCTTACTTATTTGTTATCATCGTTCGTAATTTTTCGCAGAGTTCACAAGAAAATACAGTCAAGATAGCTTCTTTATCGGAAAAGGAACGAGAGATATTAATATTTGCAAAATATTTGCATAAACTCACAAATTCTGCATTATAAAAGCAAAGTACTAAGACACCATCTGCATGCGATGTAAGCCGACCCCACTTTTCATTTTCACCACCTTTTTGATTTCTAAAAAAATGAGGATTTTTAGTATCACATGAAATGCTCAAATTGCATTATAATAAAAATGAATTGAAACAAAAAAAGTCACCTCAGAAACACAGTGCCAGATACTACCCCTTCAGCATTTCGACTGGGAACACTGGTTTTAGTCAAAGATTCATTTTCCGGAGCTGTGAAAATCGTACTTCCTAATTCCCCTTTCCCTGAAATAAGACAACATACATTATCTTGAGCAAAACATAAAATAAAGAATTTTGAAATTATTCAATTGAAACTGAATAGATAAATTTCAAAAGTATAAAAGAAAATCATGATCTTGAACAAACATTTTTTGGTGATTTTAACATAGCATTCTGGACAAACTTTGGAGCGCATATAATAACTGTTAGTTTTGACAGGAGCATAGCCAACACAAGAACGACATATTAACTATAATTGGATTATTTAGCTCCAACTTTAAATAGGAAACCGATTCAGCCAAATTCAAAAATTTTCATGGCAGTTCAAATTTTTTTTTATAAGAAAACAATCTGTAGGCTGATTTGATATTCGAAATGAAAATTTTTACTTGTTTGAATCAAAAATCGAGTTGAATCCCAAAAATTTCTCTTCTTTTATTTCGATCGACAATATTATTTGTTATATCATAAATCTTTTCTTATGTTGTTACGCAAAGGTCATATTAATGTATACATTCTAAACAAATTAGTATTTTTTTTTTCTTATCTTCATGACTTTTACCAATGCATTCGGAATTCCCTTGAATCTATTGGAGTAATCGAAATTGAAAACTATTTTTCCACAGGAAAATATGAACAAACTTACGTATCCACATTCACGGCAGTGATGACGACGATTCAAAACATTGAATTTGGTAGAACAACCAGCCATCATACACGATGTTGCTTTTGGATCAGGTATCCATAATGGTGTATACTTGTGCTTCCCAGAGATCGGCATATTATTCAGTGAAACATTATGATCCGATCCATTATTCGACATCTTCGCATCTGATGTACTTTTACCCGCTGGCTCATTCTTGTGGATTACCCGAACATTGAAAACCTGAAAATGATGAAGTCAGGAAAACTGCAAGTAATATATCAGCTATCTTTACATGAATTATTCACGAAAGACCTTGTTTCTAGCAATTTTAATGCGACGCAGCTCTTTTGCCTCCATCTTGGCTTCATTGATTCGTTTTACCCAATCGTCTCTTTCTCGTTTCGTTCTAAAAGCCCAAACAATTATATTTTTTTCATTTGTTGAAATGAAATTTTTCACATATTAAATGGCAAAAGCTTGCAGTAATTAAATTCTCAGTACCATTCAGTTACACAGTGATCTTTCCATCGAAGTGAACTGGCCACAACATAAGTTGTAGGTGATTTGAATCATCTGGTTTTTGGTAACTGACAAATAACAAAATCCTCTCGTTTATATTTCATGCCATGTTTCTACACTGTGTAGCTAGTCTGACTTTTCGCTCTCTATTGTTGGCAATTGAATTCTACGAAAACACTTTACCTGAGTCTCGAATGATCAAGTTTTCAGCAGAAACAAACATACTTAGCAATAAAAACAGCACTTTTCTGTGTTGTGTATAGTTGAAAATGAGTTTCGTATTCACCATGTTCTTCTGCTTTCACACGAATTCGAGAAACAAGAAATTTATAAAATTCGGAATGAAAATTGGCATCCGTTCCAAGTGAAGGGGTTCTTGAATATTTACAAATTAACAACACGTCCGAGAACTGCAACATATTAATATTGTGTAAAACTTATTAATTTTTATAGAAACAGATAGTAACATTTTAAATTTATTACCATTTATGTCTCTTTCACATCTGCTAGCTATCACGATGCTTTGATATTAGAACGATTAGGGCAATTTTTTCGAAATTTCGTAGTGACTATTTCAAGTTAATAATGAACAAATATCTCCCATAAATTATGAATACTATCACTGAGAATATAACTAGAAATTTTAATCTGCAGCGAAAGATGATGGGCCTCAACACCTATACAGCTATCCTTCTGCCGACTTCCAACATGAAGAGAGCACTTTGCTTATTCTTCAGAAAAGAAACATGTCTTTTCTAACACGCAACATTTTGTTATCAAAAATATGATGCGCAAAAGTTTACTAGAATTTATGTAATCCACTAGATTGAAAAAAAAAAAAAAAATATGGTGAAAATCACGTTATAAAAATCTCTCAGAGAACATACTAATATCAAGTAACGAGGCTGTAAATCTTTCCGCGACTGCTTCATCAATTCACCTTCAAATAAAAGATGACGATTTGCTTCGAAAACATTAAATCTTCCCTGCAAATTTCAATTTTCATGCCAACTTCTCGAATATTTCGGTTAATTTAAAAATGAATGGTAATTTTTTTTCCAGCAACAAAAAATACCTCAAGTCGTCGGTACAAATCAATTAAACGTTTTTCCAATTCAGCTCGACTAATTTGTCGATCAACTAATTCTGATACTTTCGATAACTGTACCAGTGCTTCTGAATAATAAAAAGAAAAAAGAGTAATTCGTTACTCAAAACTTTTTCGTCATGAAATTTTATTTAAAGCGATGGTACGAATACGTTAGGCTTTTCAAAAAGAGACAATTAGTTATTTGGATGCGATGCAAAACAAATTTGTTACTAAAACTAACCTTTACATACTTCGAACTCATCAGATTCAGGAATTAAGTGCTTTTTGTACGCCTCCAGTAAAATCGTGTAACGCACAACATTTTGATGAACGATATCAAGTTGCTGAATTATAGATATTTTACCCATTACTTGCTCCTCGAACTGAAAACAGTAAATTGAGCAAAATGTATCAAATAACATTAGTTCATTTCAAAATATTTAATTTGTCCACCTTCACTGTTGCATGAGCTAATTCTTCGTTATCTTGAAGCAACCTTATGAAATCATCAACATGCTTCTTCTTTTCCTTGAGGTAGGGAAGACAACATTTCAATAAACCAGCACCATTTTTTAAGCATTCTGCCATATTTGGATCTCTCGAATCCCTGAAATTTTGTGCGAATTTCCGCCATCAAATAAATGGAGCTCTAAAGACGTTATTTTCTAGGATTTCTCAAAGCAATATCCAGAATGAGCATAATTTTATTTGAAGCTTTTTATTTAATTTAATGATTTTTCTTACATCATCGCTAAATTTATGTTCCTGTGATGAAGAGATATCATAATTGTTATTTTGAAAAATACCAATTCTCGATTTTTGATGAAATTTTTTCCAGTAAAAATTTATGTGCTTCTTTCACCATCAGCAGTTGCTGAGCTATCTGACTGATCAAATGAGGATGTCCATTTGGCAGCGGTTTAAGCAAATCAATTCCTAACTTCTTCCCATATTCCGTCAAAAATTCAGGATATTTCTGGAAAATAAAATCCATAGATACAAAGGAAAAAAAAAGACGCTTATTAGAATTTCTCTTCATCTACAAATTAAACCCTTACCACAGCAAGAAGTTCCAATTGTTCAACAAATTTTTTCTCAACTGTATAAATCTCGACCGCTGCGTAGTGAAGCTTCTTCAACCTCTTGTCCTGTAATTTTCATAAATTTTTACATTGCAATGATAGTTTTTGAATGATTTTTTTTTGTATAAAATCTCCAGTAGAGAATCCATTCCCATCTCTAGAGATATAGTCAAAGGAACAATGAAAATACTCACTTCTCTGTAATAAAAGTAACGACTAAAATGTACAATGGCTACAAACAGTTTCCACATTTCCTGATTCATCTCTTATCTGTTCTGAATCCATACCATAATCTTTTCTTTTATTTCCACCCTATTGTTTCAAACTTAAAAAAAAAAAAAAAAAAAAACCTCGTCCCGACAACCGGTATTGTAGACGATGTCCATAGTTGAGCAATCAAATGAACTTCTTGTCGGGCTTACTATGCTAGTACGACAAAGTGTACTAATTGTGCTGCAAGCTTCACTACTGGGTCTCGATGATGTGGCTTCGGAATCACAAGAAAGCATCGATTCACAATTTGATTCAAGATTCTGGAATGCATTTTTTCGAAGAAAAATTCCTACGCGAATCTGATATGGAATGCATTAATAATTGTATTCCATGTCAAATTTGCTGATGATAAAAAATAAATAAAAATAAAAAAATAAAAAAAGAACTAACAAAATCAACCTGCTTGCCCGTCATCATCTTCCTCATCTTAGAACTGGCATCAGTATTTGAATCATGCACTATTACATCCTTCGATGTCCTGAAAATGATAGTACGTGATAGAAAGTTTAGGGAGAATATTAACAAAGATAAGGTAAAGCTACAAAATTACGATATTTAAGCTACAAATAAAGTATTCTGCCAGTGTCTTGTATTTTTGATCTTTTCATTTCTCTTTTTCTGCACTAAGTGAAAAGGCTGTATGACGTTACAAATAAAAAATTATTTTAACCAATAGCTACATGGTACCTCGCACTAGTCCCCTTGAAAACATTGTTTTTCAATTCTTCCATTGTGACTGCATGAAATAACTGCCCAAAATTGGATTTCTTTCGAGATCCTGTTCTAAAATAAATTTTTGAATCTTCTAATAATTTCATTCTATAGACATAATTTCAAATGTTTCATACTACAGCCTTGTTAACAAATAAAAAAAAAAAAAGAAAGATATGATTTTGTCATCCAGTACCCAGAAATGAAGCTTGCACTCATGTACTTCTCTCTTGAATAAAGCCTTGAAACCAAAGTTTTAGTTCACATATCTATATAGTCAGGCCAAGTTAGACGTTGGAAATGAACTAGTTTAAGTATAGTTAGATCATGCAAAATTAAATTTAACTGTTAACTAAATAAATCAAATAACATAAATTTAATCACCAAAAAAAAAAAAAAAAAAAAACCAAATACTTCAATGCTGCTATAACATATCCAATTTAACTTTCAAGAATCAAGAAGCTACATTATGAATTAGATTAGAAATTAGGTTAGATTGGAATTACATTAGAAACTAGATTAGAAATTAGAATCATCATCAAAATCAAAATTAGATATTAACTTAACAAATTTTTTTAAAAAAAAAAACTTAGAAAAAAATTTTACAGAATCTCATCTGATTCGAAATTTCCCTCCGGAACCAATGTTTTTTCGTTACTGTCTCCAGTCGCTTCTTTAGAACAATCAAAACTTTGTTCCGAATATAGCGATTCTGTTTCACTAGATAATGGACTCCTAAGTTGGAGATCCATCCAAGAACCATCCGAAATTACAGACGACCTCATCGAGCTGCAACAATACAACACTAAAAAAAATTGTAGATCTGGGATAAACTAACAAAGCAAGCTATCCAATAAATCAAAAATAGATAAAAACGTCAAAAACTGAAATAAACCTTTGTTGATCAAGCGACGAATCTCTTGGACCAGGGAAAACAGTCGGTGACACCATTTGTCCAGATTCGACCAAACCATCATAGAATGCAACTGCACTTCGCACTTTCGTATGATGCCTTTGAGCATCGGAATCCGAAACAATATTTGAACTTGTTGGAGTTGCACGACTGTCATTAGGTAATCTAATGGAAAATTAGCAAGGACATTTTTAACATTTGATGGAATTCGTCATTAGAAAAGTGAAAAATTATTGAATAAACTTAAAGTAAGGAGTTGAAAGGACCAAGGTTAGTAAGATGATCATGATAACTACAAATCACGAAATAACTACAAATTAAGGAATAAGTGCAAATAAAATAGTCAACGGCTGACATTTAGGAAATATGAAGATGGGTGCTTTCAACTGCGGACATCTATTTTGTCGGCTTATTCTAACATTTAGTTATACAAAAATCAACCAAAAAAATACCTCGCAGTATTCTTGGGAGAAAAACCATCTTCACTGATGCCTTTATTTAAAACATCGACCGGACTCACCGAAGAAATTATGGATGTTGGCTGAAATATAAAGCTAAATTAGAAAACAAAATCAAATTCGAAAAAAAAAAAGAATAATAAAGTTAAAACAATTTATATGTCCTAACACAATTATAATTCTTTTTTTTATGCATTTATGGCGATAAATAAAGCATAAAGCAAAAAGACACTAATAAACGAAAGGCTCATTTAAATCATTCCAGGTAGATTCATCTGAATTATATCGGAATCTCTACTTCGGTTATATCTAAGTATATTATCATATTAAAAATATAAAATTGCAATCCAATTTCTGTTTTTCTGATTACTAATTTCAATCCCAAATATGATATTGACTGCCAATTTCATTCAGCTTTTAATTCGGTCATTCAAATGTCTTACGCTTTTGCATGGCTTTCGCGCCACAACCGGCTTTTGTTTCAGTTTCGGTGCATTTTGTTCAGTATTGATTTTACCACCTTCAAAAAGTACTTTCCTCTGTTCTACTAAAAAAGAATTGAAGTTAAACTTTATTTTCAATAGCAACTTAGCAGCACTAAACTGAGAACGGGTTTATTCGAGATTTATTATAAGTGAATTATTCAGGGATAATTTTTAAAAACAGTGTGGTGGTGTGGTGTAAAAAAAATTTTTAAATAAATCCGTGAAATTTGAAATGTTATTCTAAATTGTGACAACTATTAATGGTTCATTGGCCAATAACCATCAGATTAAATTTAATGGTTGCTTGGATCCATCGGTTTACATTTATACAAGGACTTCAATATGACTTATAATCCTGTTAACAGTAATATGAAGCAAAAGAAAGATAACTTACTAAAATTATTATTACATGACGAAAGTTCTTTGATGGTAGTAGAATCAGATGCTTGATCATATTCAAGCCGAGCACGTATTTGCTTAACACTTACATTCAAATTTGGGATTTGGCTTAATTCGTGCATAAATTTAAGCAATAGTCATTAGATAATATCAAACCTGAAAAGAAAATCAGTAAAACTTGGAGAGCTATTTAAAAAAAAAAAAAAAAAAAAGAAAAGAGAAATCACGGCCAAACATATTTAAACTTGAAATATCACTTTCAAATATCCAAATATATCACAGCTTTAAAACAGAATAATAAGAACCGATACGATGGAAAGAAGCCAAAAAATTTTTGACAAATTAAAATAAATAACCGAGTAATTCTAAGATAATGATATTTGTTCATTTTCGCTCAGACTGTCGCAAATGATTCAGTCAAGAGTAAGGAAATAAATAGAATTCAAATAAAGAAATGTTAATCATGGCTCGGCATCTCTTTTTTAAGTAAACTAACTGATTATTCGGCAAATAATATAATTGGAATTTTTAATCGGTGCAATATTATTATTATGAGCGATTTAAGATGTCATTTGTTTACATTTCATTTTTCAAAAGACGCTATTTCTTTAATATATCAATGTTTCTTTCTCTTCCTTTCTCTCTTCCCCTCTTTCCTTTCTTGAGATGTATGCTGAAACTATAGATAACGGAATTATTTCAGGATATTCGGGCAATAAGTTACCATAATACTGTGTAGCAAAAAAGAAAAAGAATGGATATGTTTAGGGATGCCATATACGACAAAACAAAAAAAAAAAAAAAAAAAAAAAAAAAAAAAAAACGGTCGGTCACTGTAGTTGTTTCTTGACGGGAGTTGGGAGGAATGAAGTTGGATGAAATGTTTCCATATTTTCTAGTAACATAGCTGGTAATTCAGTACTACCTTTAATTTCACCTCTATTTCCTTCCTTCCCTTCATGTCCCCGTTGTTTCCTGATCCAATAGTCGATAGGAGGAGAACAGTAACAGTGTCACATTCCTTGGACTATTTCAAAATGATATTCCAAAACTGGTTTTCCTTTCTCTTCGTCTCTCTTTCTCTCTTTCATTTAACTGATTTAAGTTATCGTTATTTACCACTTATCATTTATTTGCCTAAACAATTACTACATCAGCATGGTTACTCATGCGTACCTTACTTTGATCTTTATTTCTTGAGAAACAAAATATAATTTATGCTATCAGTACCACATAACAACGGCGCAACGTATACTATGATAATAATTACATATGGCGTATGTCGCAGTATCATATACCACCACTACTTACGCTGCCAATGAAACTAATATAATCATTTGATATGAGCTATATGCTTTTGAGATATGACTTAACAAGTTCTCAGCAGAGCAGTTTTTTTTTTTAATCATACTTTATCTAAGGTACTGGGAAGAGATAAAAAGTAAAAAAAAATAGTGCAGAAGTCGAAATGAAATGAAATGCCACAATAACTTCCCTCAACTCATTTACGCAAGGCAATTATTTGCTTTAGTTAATCACATATATCAGCAACTTAGCTGGAATGACAGGTCTGTTGCCAAATACATGGTATATTTAATTCAGTCACGTAGAAAACGGTGATCAAAGATAAAGTGTATGTAAAAGAATACCAAATTAGAGATGTCACATCGGCTATTGAAGCAAATATCCATTATTTGTCAATCCCCTCTTGTCGGTCGAATAAAATTCAGCTAAACAAATAACAGATTACTAAACGAATAAACGAACTCCCTGTCAATCATCTTAGATCCAACAACGCAAAAATGCCGCAACTCGCATCCAAACCGCAAAAATAACTCTTTTGATTCGAATTGATGTTTGATCGAGAAGAGCTGCAGTTGTTTATTTTTTTTCTTATTTTCAAATTATATTACCATCGGTTGTCTCGTTTTAGAAGCATGTACCTATTCTCCAATCTCTGTTATCATCAATAACTGAATATTTGCAAATTCCTCAGTCTATGTAAGATCTTTTTAACCATCATTCTCTCTTATCCTGTCATAGATGCTTTTAATCTCCGTTGTCTCCAATTCTACCACATATCTTTTCTATGTCTCAATTAAATTTAAGAATTCGGAAATTAACATTTTATGATTTGCTCTGCATTTTCCAAGATCAATGCTAAGATGTAGTTTAATTTAATTTCAGATTATTTTACAATTGTAAAGTTTGCACACTTCCTCGTGTGTAAGAGAGGCAGTACAATGATAACTGTGATGGTATATCAACTTGCCGAATTTCGTTCGATATAAAGGAAGTGATTATTCTGTTATTAGTGAATGATTATTAATAAGCTAATGTGAACGATATGGATGATATGGAAGCGTTTGATACTCCACCGTGGGAGAAGTTTGGTCGTTGGGTATATTGTATCTGTGTAGTGACATTCGATCTTGAACTGGGACAATCAATTGAAGTAAGTATTCGATTCAGATGTGTTTGCTCCAAGATTTCTACTTCCAAACTTTACTTAATTGAAAATCAAATCTGAAGTAGCAGAATTGTAAGAAATAGCAGGAAATTATTTGTTTACTAAATCCTGGCATGTCATGATGTCCATCATATCATCGATACTATCTGAAGTTGAGCAGTTGAATAGAATTTATGAAAATCTTGATAATTCTGATCTGAAGTTGCGATTTCTGCAGATTAGTTTTCATGAACTTTTTAAGGTTAAACCTGGAAATTTGAAATTCGAATTTCAATCCGGTTATTTTCTACTTTGTTATTTCTCGAATTTCTGGAATTTGGAATCAGTTTCATGCTGATAATTCTTAATCAAATTCATAATTTTTAATCAAATTTCATGTAAAAGGAAATCATTCTTTGTTTTCCAGGTAGTTTATCCCGGTGATGCACAGTTGACAGTTAACGAGAAAAGTAGTATATGTTACTTGTCATTCCCAGATTCCAACTCTGGCATGGCACGTGATACCAATTTTCACTTTCGGATACGTCGATCATCTGGTTGTTCCAATTTATCTACATATGCTGCATACTCAGAACACGTACCGGCAGCTATTGATGCCGATCCTCAATATTTTTATGGGTTTGTTCACTCCAGGTTTGTTCTAAGGTTTTTACTACTCAGAAAGTTATTGATCTTGTACTGGTAGCAAAATTTTGAAATTTTGAACTAGATCATTACATTCGGAAATCATGATTATTTTTTCAATTGAAGATTTGTCACAGATACATCTTGAGCCGATATTTTGCTTCTTATCATTTGCATATTTCGTTTATGCTTTGACTTGCAGGCAAAAGAAAGATTCTTCCTTGCCACGTGGTTATTTTCAAAAGGTTTGTTTCATCAAAATATTGGAATTTTGCTCTCGACTTTTTAAAAGTTAATCTTGGCAGTTTTTGATTTTCAAATCATGGTATAAAGTTATCATTTGTTTGTAGATTTATCATTTGCAGAGTCTTGTTTTATTAACAGTGCTGCCTCTTTTTGATTTGTTTTCGCTTGTTGTCGGTGTGATTGCACAAGGTTTTTTCGATTCTGGTGAGCCAGCGATCGAAGCAGGTAATGTTACAGTAAAGTTCCAGATTTATTTTTTTGATTAGCTTTTTTTTATTACGGGATAAGTATCTTGTTTGTAATACTGTCAGCGGGAACATAGATTAAAACTGCCATATTTCAAAACATACAAAAGATTCATCGCAAATACTACATCAATAAGAGCTTACTTTTTGTCATTCTGTTTTATGAACTTATATTAGGTATTACCAAAAAATTGTTTGTACCAGTAAGTGAATATTACATTTACCAAGCTTTCTTCCTTTTATAATACAATTACTTTCATCACTTTCTAGCCTGCCATCATATTGATCAGTGGCCAATTCCCATTCCTGGTATCGTGCTTTGTTTACCACTAATGGGAAATGTGATACAGTGTCGGATTCCATGCCAAATTGACATATATTCACCTCAAAGAAATTATCTTATGAATGTTAAAGTAAGTCTGTTAAATAACTGTGTTGAAATAGTGTATTAGGGTTTATTTGAGAAAAATCAAGAATTAAATTTGATTTTTATTTTTAAATCTGCATTTGGTTTGTAGAACGATCAAAACACAATTGATCATCCTTGAAAAATGCAAAAAAATACACGATTCATATATCTGTAAATTTTTCAGTTAATGTCACCTAGCAAAAACCCAGTTTTATTATCCATAATGAATAAATCGAATATTCTTGGGTAAGTTGATAAATCTCTTTGATTGAGTTTCTTGAATTGATTCAGTGGAAAATCAAAAATATGTTAATTTGAGGTTAGGCCATTATCTCTTCCTGAACAAATTCAGAATTTTTCTTATTTTATTTAAAATGATAAAATTTATTTCAGAAATTTATTATTTGTTGTTAATAATGTGCAATTATTATGGGAATTAGTGCTAACTGGAGAGGTAATTTCTGAAATGTTTTTTTTTCCTGTAATTTTTTATGTTTCTTACATATCACATTTATGAGGATGGTGTCTTATCACTAAGCCACGAATAATATCATTCTGGATTAACCTGGAGATGAAACATCTAGAATTGAAAGAAAAAATTATTTCAGCCAGTCGTGGTACTAGCTCAAAATCCATCAGAATGTTCCACGTTCGTGCAATCTCTCACTTCTTTGATATGGCCTTTAAGGTATTTATATACAAGTTTTTTAGGTTATTTTTTCCGTTTTTCAGATATTTATGTTCAGATTTATTTTTTAACTTTTGTTATGGACAAATTTAGATACTCCAGTGATTATCGACCCTTTTTTACAATTCATGATGCTGAATTTCGAGAATATTCATCAAGGACTGATCCATGGTACTCGTTTTTCTTGCTTCTATCAAGTCATGAAGAAATAAAAGCGTTTGTGAAACGTATTTGCTAAATTAAATAAAAAATTTAAAGTTAGTCATTTATGTCTTCAATTTCTCATTTTTATTTTCTGACATTTCAGATTCTTTCTTATAGGCCAAATGTAATTCTCGGAGTAACCAATCCGTTCTTTACAAAAATATTTCAAAACTGGCCCCACATTATTCGCTTGGTTCCTTCACAAGAGCAGCAGATTCCTGTTGTTGGGAAAAGGAAGTATGTCTAACTTTTTATTGCTGAAGTAAAAAATGTTTCATTTCTTGTTTGATTGGAATTTTGAGAATAGAATTGTTAGAATTTATTTACTATACTTAAACTTCTTCACTAATCCGTTTTTGATTTCTTCTTTCAATGATATTATCCTAATCATTTTAATCTTGCAGAAAAATTTGGAATAAGCGCATCCTTGAAACGAAATATGGTTTATTTAGTCAATACAAAATGTTTCTTCAAAAGGATAAGACACTTTTCAAAGATGCCTTGAAAGCTAACAATTCAGATTGGAGAGATGCAACAGAATTACAACGACGGATACTTGACTTAACACAAAATTTCATGATGCCTTTAGAGAATTACGTTTCATCACTAATGCCTCTAAAAAAGCATTTGTCGCCTTTCAAAGTATCTTTATTTCTTCACGGAATGTGTTTTCTTTATTAAAAGATTTGTCTTCATGTTTGAAGGAGGGCATGATTCTATCGCTGCTGATCTCCTCTTTTTCTCTCTAGGATTCAGCTGTTTCTTTATAATTTGTTGCAGAATGTTCCGCAGATTTACCCGTTCGTAGTGGATAACTTCTTTACTGCCTTAGACGAGACAAGAATTATGCAGACATCGGGTATCAGGGGTGATTGGCGCGGTAATTTTATTGTGTTCCTTTTTTTCTCACCTCCTTTTCCTTCATTCTTTAGAATTTATTCAGCTACCGGAAAGATTGAACAATACTTTGAATAAAGTAATCAGACAGTTAAGACTGATTAAATTGACATGTTCATTTCAGGTTTGTATCAAAAGTTTACAACTTCACCAAACTTTCAAGATTGGTTATCTCGTAGAAAGGCTGATTTGGAACGACAGTTGCAACTCCTACATCTAGAAGTTTGTTTACCGTTAAGAATTATCAATTATTGAATTGCTATTATTGCTTATGCGGAGAACTTTTGAAGTTGTCCTAAAGATATGGGGAGGGAATGGCATCGAAGAAACAAAAAAATTGAAATGTAGGTGATGTTAAAGATCTTTATAGTTTTTCTTATTTGATATTCGACAAATGCAAAATTTAGATTAACCATGAGATTTTTTTTTTTCGATATTTTATTTCAGATGTTGTGCAGTGCAGATTTCAGTAGGGAAACACTTCATAAACGTCCACAGGTTGAAGTCGTTGACCTTGTCCTCAAACTGAATGATCGTATCCAAAATTTGGACGAAACATCTGAAAGTTCGCGAATTCGGTTGCAGTCACAAATTTCTGCCATTTTAGCATCCGTGGATGATGATTTAAAATCAGTATTGCTCTCTAATGGCTCTTTGAGAGACTGTATTTAACAATGTTGTGATCATAGGTAAATTATAGAATTATTAATATTTCCTTAATTATTATTTGTTGCATGTTTTTATTTATTTAACTGTTTCACTTTTTTTTTCTTCCCGTTTTTAGGATTTAAAAAATCTTTCAATAGTTGATTATTCGATGCAGTGAGTTGGAATGTGTATTCCAAAGTAAGAAAATTGAATCCCATATCTTTAGATACGATTGGAAGCTGCGGTTGAGAAAGTTGCTTAATGTTTGTAATACTAATGCATAAGAATGTCTTTGATTTTTCGCAAATCAGGGTTCTCCAAGCTTAAATATACAAGCAGGAATTGAATTTCTCGAAGTTCTCAAAGTTTTCTTCATTATTAATCTGAGTCTATCTTATAAAGTGTGAGATGATAAAAGCAAAGTCTTGAAATCAAAATCCGTGGCTAATTTTGATAAGAAAAAGTTAGACTGGCTATTATTACTTGAACAGTTTATTGTTACTTGAATTTTAACTGTTTTTTTCTTCTCGATGAATAATTTTTTTCGCTACATTACTTTCTTTTCGATATATTATTTATCTGAGCTATCTAAATATAACTTCTTACAAATATCTCATGTGTTAAAATTGGGTAAGTTCAAGTATCATTTCTTTCTCTGCTTGTTTTATGTATTGTTTGAAGCATTCTTCTGAAATTTTATCTTTGTTGATGCCAATGCAAGTGAACTTCATTTCTTTTTTTGTGCCGATGCAAGTGAATTTTATTTTATTTTGTTCCAATTTGCTCAGCAAGATTTAATGCCTTGTATAGATTGCGTAAACTTTTATTGTGCATTTATCTTGTATTTTTAAAATTATTTTCTAGTATTATTTACTTTTGTCATGTTTTTCTTTATTACAATATATCCCAGACATTTTCACCAAATTATTAGTTAAAAAAAATATAACAAAATCAGTATCCACAATTTTATAATTCTGCTTAGAAAAAACTGGGGAAATGTTTCTTGTGTATTTTTCTAGAAAGAATAACTGTTATTTTATTAAGCTTCATATCAATTATTTTCAAATATTATTTAATTGTTCTTTTATCAAGCTTCATATCAATAATTTCCAAATATTGATTATTGCAAT
>KZ269985.1:749982-767163 GCA_002249935.1 Onchocerca flexuosa | reverse complement strand
ATCTTATTTTTTCTTCAAAAAAAAAGAAAATCAATTTTCTTGGGAAATGAACTGGATTAAATGAGTCGCTATCAAGTTTAATCACATGAATTTTACATAGAACATGTATGTCCCATTTATATACCTACACATTAGTATATTTATAAGAGGACATTTCTTGAATAAATAAGAAAATATTAAGCAGGAATTGCAGCGATTGATTCTCGATTTTGACTTACTTTTAATTGACATCCAATGAAAATCCTTGTTATTGTATATTTCTCATCCATATCAACCCATTTTCTTGAAAATTTATGAATCATTTATGCTATGTATTTTTATTCAATCTTTTTTTTCTCCATTGATCCTAAATAATTCATATCCTAGGATTACATTCTGGAATTTTAATCTAAAAAAAAGAGAGCAAAAACTTTCATGGACTTTAACAACTCCTATAAAGTTAAGATAATAGCTTCTAAAATATGCTAGAAGCAATCTATAAATTATTCCATCCTACTTTAATTAAGATTTTAGAAATCATTATTAATGTTTGTAATTTTAAAAAATGAACGATCTGTACCAAGTACTACTAAAAATTATCGAAATCCTCAAGTCCAAAGAATGCCTTTTTCACGTCTTGAGAATTTTACCCTTGATATCGTAACTTACCTGCAATAAAAAATCTGACGGAATTGAATCAAAGCTTCATGTTACGATTATTTAGTATTGAATTTTGACTGTATCTGGTGCGGTAGCTTTTTTAAATGCAACCCATGAGCAGTCAGTTCTCAGCGATACAATCATTTAATCTACAAACTGCTCACCATATTGTATTGTTTGTCCAGTTGTGTTATTATAGTATTTTCACTACTTATGCTCCGTTCTCCACTTCGTTCTCGACAATGCGAAAAAACTCTTTAATATTACCGCCATGTATCGACAATATCTCTTCTTTCTGTAGAACTATAAGAAATTTGTTTTTCAAGTTATTTGTATTATTTGTTCAATCATCTTGCTGAAACCAGAATTCGTCTCATCAAATTCTTCTTTGATTATATAAATCATTCATTGATAATCTAATAAGTTATTTTAGTTCTTACTTCAACTGTTTTGAATCAGACGGGACCACAAACAATATTTATTCTTAATTCCACAATTTGATTTTTTCTCATAAAACTTCCTTATCGATTAGCGATCTTCTTTTTCTAGCAAAGCTTTGGCTTTCACTTTACTAGAATGCAGCATTTTCTACTTTAGTGGTACAAAGAACTTTTTACTAGTGATGCGTAATCTTTCTTAAAAATATTTATGCTATTCATATTATTCATGTTTGTTATCCTGTGTTGATCATTTCATCATTCTCTTATTTCATCAAAATTAAATGGGAAATTATTTGCCAATGTTAAAAGGAGGATGAAGTAGGCCTGGTTTTTTTTGGGCCTAATTTTCCAAGTATTTGGCATTGATGTTATGAACTATAAATAAGTTGCCAAAATGCTGAGTTGCTGGTTGTTACAGCTGTTTTCTTTTCGTTAAAAATGTTAAATATTCGTTAGAAACCATTCATTGAAGCTAGAACGATTTCTATTTGCCCCGTGCATGAAAGTATAAAGCAAGAATTTTTTGGCCCGAAAAAAAAGAAAAAAAAGACAGAAAATAGAAAAATACCATCAAAACAAAAAATTCAATTATAAATAGAAAGTTTCGGAGAAATAAAAATAACAATATTATTTTAGAAGCTAATTTGTTGAGAATGATAATAGCCAGAGGGAAAATGACGCCATTAAGATGGGATAATGTGTTGACGATGATGACAATGATAATGAAAAGTTTACTTTAACTAGGGAAGCACTAAGTTTAATTCAGCATTCTTCTCATGTCCAATTTTTCCAATTTTCATTACAGTTATCCATAGTTGCTAATTCCCTTTTCTCTTCAATTTTCCTAGTTCTACTAACCGTTTATTCAATAATGTTTAGTATTATTCGACTATATTAAATTTCAAAAAGTTCCTGCTCATAGATTTAAAAAAAAAAAAAGCTTTTTCAAAATAATTTATCAATTAATTAAAATAAATCTATTTCAGGATTTCAACCAACGATTTTCTTAATCCTATAAATCCAACTTCAAAAACAAACCAAATAAATTGATAAATGCATCGTTGCCTTGTCCTCAAAAATTGAAATTTTATTTTAATTGTTGCACAAAAATTTTGGCTGTAGTATTTTAAATTTAGTTCAAAATCATATAAATTCTTCTACATTCTTATTTCAAAATACACCGCTGGCTAATTATTTTGATGATTTACATGCATACCATATTCTCATACGAAAATTGCTCCATAATTCATGATGATATCATACATGTTTGCATTTTAAAGCCAATGGCAATTATTTTTTGGCCTAAAAGAGAAATGCATAAAAATGCAGGCTAGTTTCATGACAATAAATACGAAGTTTGCAATTAATCAAACAGTTTTATTTCCTCAACCTTATTCCACATGGCATATATTGTATTGTAATAGGAGTAATGCAAATGCATTTAATCATTGCAACTGTCCAGGGTAATTTCTGGCTGATGACACGAAATTCGGGAATTTCTCAGCATTCATTGGTGGGTGTAATTAGATTAGGCAGATTATGATAAATTTACATAATCATACTATGCATCCCAACAAACTTCAAAAATTTTAAAAAGTTGAACATAAATAAATTCAGGCTTTTCGTCGATCTATGTGCTACCTTCATTTTGTCATATAATTTTCTAATTTTGGACATTTGCAACAGTTAAGATTCTCTAAATTATTAATCAGATTTTTATGATCAAAGCGAAACAAAGAAATTCCAAAGTAATTTGTTAAAAAGTAATAAGATAATGTGTAAATTTAACTTCTTTCTGTTATAAATGTATATTCTAATAACCATAATTGGACAAAAATATTGATCATTAGCAACTGTATAGTATATTCATGAGATCGATAATTTATGAAATAATTTGAAATTAAGAATAATATAAAATAATACATCACATTTCGCTGTTTTGTTTGACTTTTCGGTTTCTAAAACACTAAACTCCATTGATTTTTTCTCATTCAAATTGTTTTGCTTTTCTTTTCCCGTCTTCAGATTATTCAATCTTGATTAAATTTTCAAATGCTCAGGGAAATTATTTAATTTCCGATATGAAAACTAACTTTTTAATAAATGAATTTGCTGTCTTTTAAAATTGTAAGATTTTTCGATATGAATCGAAGAGGAAGAGGTTATGAGAAGTGAAAATGAAGCCTCAGGGTGGGAGGGGGTGTGGGTGGATAGCGCGGAAAAAAGTGCATTCATGGATGGAAGATGTGTCGTCGATTTTTTCCTGACAATTTTGAGCCTATTTTTCTATTCTTTTCTAATAGCAATAGCAATTGCAGTTCAGGCCAAGACTTGCAACCTCCCTCTTCCTTATCTCTCTTAGCTCTCTAAGCCTCCCTTCTCAACGGTTATGGTCAAATTTTTTTTTAAAAAACGAGACAAGAAGTAATTATATCGAATAGGCTAACTTTCCCTCTTCCTCTCTTCTCCTCTTCATGCGAATTTCTTTCCCTAGTTTCTTGCCCCTTCTAAATTGGATAGCATTTCGAGCATTTTATCATTTTTTTCCTTTTCAAGCAAACCTTTGCTCCGATCTTCTGTTCCTTTTCCCAAATTGGCCAATATATTGGACATTTCATCATTCTTTCGGAACGCTCAACCATTTTTTGAGAAGAAATGAAGACAAGCAATCGTTTGATCTTATCCCAATGTTTCTCGTTCTTTTTTGTTTTCGAAAATTGTTCAATTTTTTTTTTCGAAAATTGTTCAATTTTTTCATGACTGTAACGGTTGGGGAAGAAAGTAAAAGATCAAATATGTCAAACAAGTTGTAATCGTTCTGTCATTATTGCCCTTTTCCTTTCCACATTTGCTTTTTTTAACTTTTTTTTTTTTTTTTTTTTTTAAATTATTTATTATGAAATTTGAATTAAATTCAATTCGATATTGGAATTACACTGATTGGCATGCTTTTTGTTTATGGATCAAATTGTTAAGTTTTGGAAAATTATTGAAATATCATATATGGCTTTAGATTTTAAATAGGTTGCTCATAGCTTATTGAGTTGTGGGAGAAAATGAAATGATTTCAGAACTAAAATTTTAAAGAAATTAATATGCATCAGCATATCTGAATGCCCCAAAATATCATACTGCCCTTATATTCTCAATAGCATAGAAGCATAAAATTATTAATGGAATTAAATTCCGAAATTACCGACTTCAAGTATTCAAAAGTATTTTTACTGAAACAACTTAAATTTTTTTTAACAACGAATATTTATCACTTCATATATTTAGGAAATTTTGGAAAATTAGAAATTCCTTTGAAAATTTCTGGATGTTCCGTATTGCTTTTAAATGCTAAAATATTTGCTAATTTTTTCCACTGAAAATTATTAAGATTCAAAGTGGGAAATAAAAATAGCGAGAATGAATCGGTCTTTTTCTTGTCTAAGTATTTCTTCTTAAATTAGTTTCATTTTCAAGATATACATTATTTATATAAAATCGAAGCAGGCTAGCCAAGAATAAGAGAATTTAGCATGTCTCGGTAACATTAAAAGGAATGCATTAATGGTAATCTTGTTAATTGAGCAAGCCAGCTTTTATTTAGCGATTTAGTGCATGACTTGCAGGTTTCAGAAGTGACACCGTATAGTTTGAGGTATGACATACTAGTCAAGATCAAAATTGCATATTATATGAAGAAGAAAAGATGAAATTCCTAAAAGTTTTTAAAATTCCCGAAGTAAGCAGCGAGAAATATATAGACCATTAAAAAGACATTTCTCTTTAGAGTAAAATATCCGGGAAGGATCGAAGTTTCTACCTCTGGACTGGAATAAATTGTTGAGCTCTCGGAATTACATACTGAGCAGTATTACCTGCTTAAATTTGTTTCTTATTTATTAAGCAAACAATCGATAATTCATCAACGTTTTGTTCCTACTTTTCATGTTTTGTTGGATTTCAGTAACTCGAATTAATCAAATTATTTAATTCTTCGTATCAGCACCGGTTTTTCTGTATTTTAATTTTGTTTTCTATACTACTTTATATATTTGAAATTCTTATTCAGCAATTTATAAAATTTTAAATTACACGGAACTTCGCAATGAAAACAGGTATACTCAATTGCTGTGCGAAATTAATGGAAAATTAATTCAACAATTATGTTATAATTGTTATCACTTCTTAAAATGGCATTAGATTGCTATTAGTGAGAGAAAAAAAAGAAGTGAGTCAACTTAGCCAACATGAGGCTTGTCTTATTAGATCCTCGTTCTTTTCTTGTCAAGGCTTTTTAAGAATGGCAAAAATGTCTTTCTTCGTCATCCAATCCCTCTTATGAAACTCAGAAAGTGCTTGGTGAAGATTAGGCAATTTGAAAAGAGCAATTAGTCAAATAGAAACGAAATTTTCAAATTCCAAAATCGAAGGGAAAAATGCATTTGTGTTTCAAAAAAAAAAAAAAAAAAACTGAGAACAATTCAGTAGTAATTAATTATCGAATTTTATGGAGAGTTTTTTTTGCGGGATAGAAGATACATGTCTGAAATGAGAAACAGCAAATAAAAAGAAAAGTTCGGAAAGCTTGATAATTTGAATTAAAATTAAAAAAGGAAGAGCGATACAACTATGAATTTGTTGAAACTTTCAAACATATATTGATCTTCATTTATGCAATGAAAATGACTCATGAATTGTAACCATTAATTAAGTTAATAACTTGAGTTCTGCAACATTACAAGCAGACTTTTTCATTGATAATTATGGCATGTTCTTATAATTAAACCTTATTCCATTTATATTTGTTTAAATTTATGAAATTCCAGTTTATGTCATCAATACCTTTCCGTAAGAAAATAACGAATAGCAAAAAAATAAATTTTTTTTTTACACAGAAACAACGAAGGGCAAATTGAGTAAAGATAGAATTACAATAAATTCCAATCATTTGAAATCTAAAGAGTTTGATCGTAGAGGTAGCAAACAATAAAGAATAGTAACATATATTTGCTTCAAGTCCTCAAAAATTTGCAAAAATTTTTCTCTTTTTGGAATCTTGGTTCGTTTAAAGCAAAACGCAGCACGACTTCAGCGCATTCACATATCGAACATATCTAATCTGATCCAAAGTTACAGCCGATTATAAGCAAGAAAGTCAAGCCTCTATTTCAGTTTGCAGAAAGAGCAAGAAAAGCTTTTTTATTATAAAAAAATGCATTTCCTTGGTAAGAATTAAATAATAATACTTTTTTTTCTGGTTAAAAATACAAGTTAAGGTAGGGCAAAGATTACGTTTGTTACAGAAAAGGTTCAACTTTCTTGCTTATAATCATATTAAACCATGTCGATTAATGCACTTCTTGACCAAGATATCGATAGATCGAATCGTATAATCATTCCTGATTAATATCTGATATTATCTTCTTATCTTACTGCTTCTCGGATGAGATGGATTTAATAGCTATCATTTCCAAACCATGATAATCTTATCAGTTCAGTCCAGGCTTTGTGGATGCGAAATTATTCTATTGATAAAATAACAAAATTAATATAAATTTTCTTTGTAAATAGAATTTTCATTGTCATATCTCTCCAATTTTTCAAAATAGCTATTAATATTTTACATTTGTTTGCAATATTAGTATTGATATATATAATATATATATATATGCAATTCATATATATAATTTGTAATATTAAAACTTTCTTAAGAACTATACAATTGGATGATATTTTCGTAGTTGTTTATAATGACTGATGTTATTTAAGTTGTAAATATTTGTAAAAGATTGAAACAGCTTGTACATCCGCCACTCTTAATGTTGAATCTTCCTGAAGATTTTCAGTTTGTCTTTATCTTAAACTATTTATGAATATTGAGAACAATGAAAGATCAAGGGTTCTCATTAAAATTCAATCCTACTCTCTTAGAAAAGGATTTTTTTTCCAAGAATCATCGAGATTCAACTAATTAAATTTGGCTTAGGACAACAAGCCTACATAAGTTTCATCATTACCAAGCAGTATGAAGACTTGCCCATTTTGATAATGCAATAACTAAAATTATCACCAATCAGGATTAAGTTAAACTCTCGGCGGGATTTAACCTTCCGGTAAGATATTACCCTCATCATCTACATGAAACATTTGCCATGTTTCTTTTATTGCCTAAATAATAATAATTATTATTTGGTGATTAAGGGCAATGGCATTAAATAAATAGTTTGATAATTTTAAGTTTAAGTTTTTTTCCTCTCTTTTTATCATTGTCATATTTTAAATTTGACTTCGCCAGTTCATTTTCGATGCATTATTTCGTTATGTATCGTCATTTTTGTTCCATTTTATGAATAATTTATTTTATGTACTTTATCTCACTTTTTTTCCCATGGATTTTAAAAATGATTCATGTATATGTGTGAAGAAAAAATTCTCGTAGTAGTACTATTTGCAAGAAATTTGATACAATTTTCAAGCATTTCTGAATATTTTCGTTCAAGATATCGTCCATCTGAAGTTACTACGAGTGAATTTGATTCAAGTAGTGATTCGAAAGCATCGAGAAATACAAAAACTCACCGTTACCCATGATTCTTTTTGAAAATGCCCAAGGAAACGTAACATATTAAAGGAAAAAGTTACGGATTTATGGAAATGCAATAATTTTGACAAATTTATTCCCCTTTTCCGTTGAAAACTTTTCATCGACATTTGCGATTGCAATTAAATTATGCGTGTTGCGTTTGATATGCTGGTGGAAAAATTCACAAAACGTAATAATTATGACGTATCCAAAAGTAGAAACAATTTATAATAACACTTCAGAAGTTTCAAGATAAGGAAATGCCGGATTTCTTCCTACCTCTTTTCATGATTGAAGAGATCCATCATCCTAAATGGAAGAATAAGCGAAGTATTTTACCTCAAGGGATTTGTCAACATCTTCAACATCGAGAGTGAGATAAGAAGGAATGAGTTGGCTACAACTGAAATGGATAAACCGAGAAGATGGGAAGAATATGATCCATATGTAGAAAAAGAATAAATTACACAGTTTAATTATGCTTCCAAACTGAATTTTGAGAAGCAAGAAACTTGGGAAGGAAAGAAAACAAGGATAGAAAAATCTGTTTTGTTGTTGTCGTTTATATTTTTGTTATTGACATCTTTTCAAAAGTAATGAAAGGACATTACACCCGAGAAATTTCGCACACTTTTCTGATGATCTTTGTATTTTACCATTTTTATTTGCTAATCATAAGAATTTTCAGTTTCCATATTTCTGATATTATTATATAGCTTTTAGCTATTTTGCTTAACCAACTTACTGATATTATTATCTCATTTATTCACATTGCAAATAATTCAAGGTATTTAATGCATAATGATAACTTATCAACTTCGTCTTAATAATGTTCAAATAGCATTGCATCTTACCAAAGAGATATCTGAGATTATTAACTATCAGCTTTTATTTCAGTGCTAATTCAATTTCTGGATTGTGATTGATTATTGTAAAATTCAATAAATTGTATCATAATTGAAGACCAAAATAGGAGGATGCTAAAAAGGAGAAGGAAAGTTCATTTGCGAGGATTATTTATAATCATTTCATGAATCATTATTTACATTTTCAGTTAAAATTTTATTTTACAATTATATTATATAATTGATCTCGTTTATGTTATTCTTTTTTCTCCTCCGAAATGTAATATTTTTAAAACTAAATAATGATAGTGCATAAAAGAAAGAAAAAAAAAAAGAAAAATGAAGAAATATGTCTTCCACTGCTATTTTTAAACTCACGAAATCACATTCTTATCAATTTTCTCCTTTCTTCTTGTCGCATCTTTCCTGCTTTCCAAGCAAGCAATGTTTCGTTTCCTATCGAGGAAGCGAAATGAAATGAAAAATAAAACTTCTGTCATTACCATTGCATGTTCAATTCAGGTAGATATATGTTATCTACGATGACGGGATTAATTCCTATTTTGCTGTTCGAATTTATTACATAGCGTTTCTTTCCATTGAACAACTACTACTATTCCAAATATCGATTTTCTTTGCTAAAGCATTCTTCTCAAATTTACTAAACTTGAACACGCATATACAAAGCGATTGCATAGTTTTGTTGAATTGTTGTTTGTCTCATCTTCTTTTATCGTATCATTTTTATTTTCCTGTTTACTTTTATTTTCCTGTTTACTTTTATTTTCCTGTTTACTTTTAACAAATCTTTTTTTTTCTATTCTCTTTTAATAAATTAAATCGCTGCAGTAGGGTATAGTTATTTGATGCGGAAATTGCAGCAATGCAAAATGATACGTTATCATCATTTTATCCACTGTTTGTAATTTTTGAAAAAGAAAAAAAAAGAAGGAAGAAGTTATTGATGGCTAATGATGAGCAAAGATTCTTTGAATTAATGCAGAAATTGAATTAGCTTGTTATTTTTGCTAACTGTTTGTTTGGTGGCCTTGAAAAAAAAATCGAAAAATCAGCGTCAATTAGGAAATAAAATTGTAATATAACTGATGTAATGATGCTTGTGACACTGATTAGGAATTGGTATTATCCTGATATTTGTGGCCTTTTAAGATCACAAAAGGTCAACAGATCATTTGTAAACTTCGAAGATAGCAATCGCATAAAAAAATATAGGTGTAACGATTCCCTCAACTAAAGTGAAAAAAAAAAAAATGAAATTTTGCGGTTTGAGATACCAACAACGAAAGTTGTACTCTCAGATTTCATACCAGGATAGACTACGATATTAAGCAATTGGTTATGTCGTTCGTTGTTAATATTTCAAACATACCGCACAATTTCCATGGATTTGCAGGACAGAATCAATAACTGACAGTAAACTTTTTGGATCCTCCACTTTTTTTGAGCTCTCGACTAGAAAAATAAAGTTCATTTATGAGCAAATGTGATTTCAAAAGTTTCCCCTTCTTATGCACATCGTATGATTATATTCTCGCATTAATTGCCGAAAATTACAATGAAAAAGCAAATGTATTTTGTGTAATCGATTCATTCGGATCTTGGATAAAAAGTACATATTTTGCTCTTTAACGGTTTAATTCGAAAATCTCTCCTTAATCTGCATAGCATATGGAAGAAAATTTCCGTTCATTAATCATTTTCGAAGATTACGGCAAAAAACTTGAATTCCATAAGTTCGCTAGATATGCAAGTTAACGACTGCAGAAAAATCGAGAATCTAGTGAGAATAGTCTCTTTCGGTTAGAATTGCAAGTTTGCATTTAAGTTTTCGTATGGCATTTTCGAAACTTTATGTTAAATTAGAGATAAGGCGAAAGTTAAAGGTCACGGACAGGTTCGTTTAGCAACAGTTCGTCTCGTTTAAAAAACCTTTTGAATAGCCAAGTGGATTTCTCAGAAAAAAAAAAAAGTTTCTATAGCAATCTATTCTTTGAACATATACATACCAAAAAATTCTCGCTAAAACACCTGTCCGTGACCTTTAACTTTCGGTAATCTTGACCATGATAATTTTGCCATCTTGAAGGCTAAATGAATTACGAGAGCATAATAGTGTTGAAGGATTCGAGAAAGCAAATTACTAATTGTCAAAATCAATTTCACTAATTTATTTCAGTCTTATAAGTATTCCAACAGTGTTTGAAAATCTCTTAAAAAAATTGAAACCTTGAGGGAAGAATTAAACTTTATTCACTGAAATCGAATCAGATCAAAAAGACCCGTATAGCAACTTTTCGGAGATATGAACATCGAAACTACTGAAGACATTATTCTCTAAAGTTTTATCCTTTATCTAGCTTTTGTACATTTATTTAAGTGGTCTTTTGTCCTCTA
Source organism: Onchocerca flexuosa (assembly GCA_002249935.1). Classification (NCBI taxonomy): domain Eukaryota; kingdom Metazoa; phylum Nematoda; class Chromadorea; order Rhabditida; family Onchocercidae; genus Onchocerca; species Onchocerca flexuosa. The sequence goes on along the minus strand of KZ269985.1, from coordinate 756,250 downwards.
TACTTTCAAACTTTATCTTTTTTCCTCTCTAAGAAATTCATGAGATTTACTAGTTCACAAAATTTAATTCATAATCAGAACAAAAAATCTTCAATTAGTATCAATTTAAAAATGATAAAAAAAGATAAGAAATTGAAGAATAATTATTCCAAATACTTATCATTTTTTCATTTTCCTTTGTTTTTCGCAATGCCAGGTTTGTTTGTTTGTTTGTTTATAATACTTTTACAAATATTGCGTGTAAAAAATTATATGCCATTTAGGTGTGAATCATTTTGCGACACCAATTCTGTCAGTAGTGTTTTTAATTTCATCAGTATCAAAACTGTTAAATGATAATTTCTCTTCTTTTTTAATTCAGACTTTTTAACAGTACTGCCATCTAAACTGCAGGTTAAAAAAAGATCAAATTATTATAATTATTGATCTGTTATCAGTATGGCCTATCATAATTTTAATTTATCCTTTCTTACTTATTCTATTCATTCTTTCTTGTCACTTCATTCCTCCTCATCCTCTTCTTCTTTCTCCTCCCGAACAAACTTCCTCCTTCTTGGATTTATTCATAAACATAAACATCGCTTGCATAAATCGTTCGCCATTTTCTTTTATTCTTATTTAATATAGCTATTATAATAATTATAAATCCAAAAAAGTTTGTTTGTAACGATCATTTCATTTTTGAGCAATCTTTTTCTGCTCTTTTTTTTTTTTTTTTTCTTTTTTTTTAAATAAAAATTCATTGCTGCCTGTTCTATGTGTAAAAATTCATTATCGAATGAAAGAGAGAAAGGGGAAAGAAAGAGAAAAACGAAAAATGATTTCTCGCATATATTTGCTTTACATTTTTCCTTTTACTATCAACTTTAAAATAAAATTCATAAATTTAATATTCAGTTTTTATAAATTTGTTGTAATATTAGTATTGATTAATAGAAGAAAAAAAAGGTATCGTATTGTTATTGAGTCATTACATTTCTCTATCCAATGAAATAATGATCACGAACAACAGTGGGCAATGTAATTAGGATGAAAATTAACTATTTCTTTTTTTTTTGTGCTACCTGTTTTTTTGGATGTAACGATCGATGAGAATTCATTTTTCATTTTACTCACTCTAAATTATGCATCGTACGATTATACAATTCCTTGTTTTTGTGTTTTGCTTTTTTTTCTGTCAAATATTTACAAATAATTCTTTTTTTTTTAAATTTCAGCAATGAAATTTGGAACGGCACAATTATTAGGGTGCATATTACTGGCACCAATTATTGTCTCCCAAGAACGGCATAAAGAGAAAGATGATGCATACATTGATTTGATTCCACTTAATTTGATACCGGAAGGTTGTAGTTTGAATTCCTACTACGGTTACGGAATTGTAGATGGAAGTCTAGAGAAATGTGATAAATATTCAGAAGCTAAAACTAAAGGTGAAAAGTTCAGTTCTGAATATGAAGAAATCAAATGTCGTACTTTGAGAAGTGAGTTTTTTTTTCCGCAATATTTAGTGTAGAATTCAGACGGGATCCTTACTGTAATTAAGCAGTTTACACAGTTTGATTCAAAATGCTGTATCTGTGATTATTGAATTTCACATAATATTACGGAATACTTCACATCGAAGATTTAAAATTTTTGAAAATATGCTAGATATACAACGCAAATAAGACTAAATGCCATATTTAGTGCATGGACGAATGAAAAATAATAGATGTGAATGCAAACCTGGCTGGAAAGGACCGATTTGCAACGAATACTATGGATGTCCTACTGGCTATTCCCTGTATAACAGCGTGTAAGTTTTATTTTTTATTTAAGTTGCTCATTTTAATCCCTAAATTATTTTGTCTTCAGTTAAATGATAATCGAAGTAAATTCCTGAGTTAATGAAGACTTGCCGACCAATTAGAACTTAAAAATGATATCATGAATTTTTGAATAATTTCTTCTCCATATTTATTTAAATTTAGGAAATTTACCAAAGGTGGAATTTTTATATTTCTTGAACTAGCAAAATAATTACTGACATCATAGAAGAAAATTATTCCTTACGTATGTAATGGAACTTAATTAAAAGAATTTCAAAAAAAAAGTCAGTTAAATTTACTTCTTCATGATGCTGAAATAAAAAAAAAAAAAAAATTAAATGTACTTTTGTTTGATTAAATAAAAAATGAATCAGAGGATAAAAATAAGATTTCAATATATTTTCAAAGATCTTTTCTGTTCTGAATTCTTATCTACTCTTACTCGAATAACTATTTAAATAATTTATGAAATGAATAAAACGATTTAATCGTGACAATGATGTAAAATTTGCCGATTCTAAGATTCTATATGATTGCGTAAATTTTGATGATATCAATTTCTGCTTTGTCAACTTTAGACTAGATAAACTAGAATAGTTTAAAGAAAGAAATTAAAAGAATCTTTAGATGTACACCGAATTCCTGTCAACATAATGGAACGATCGCTATCGGCTCAAAACGGATTGAATGCATTTGTCGAGCCCCTTGGGATGGCCGAAATTGCGAACGACTTGCTTGTTGGCGAATGGCTCCGAAAGGTTGCTGAATATTTCCCTACGACATTTTTCAAAATTCTTTAGCATTCAATTTACCAACCACTTATAAAATGCAAAATTTTATTTCCTATTGAAGGCATATGTTATAAAAAGACAAAAAAAAGCATATTGTTAAAAAAGTTTTAACAGTACTAAAAGATCAAAAAATATTTTCTTTTTGAACTGAAAAAAAGTTTCCTTCGGCAATTTTATTGTGCTTTTCGTCTTTTCATTTATATTTATTGTTGTCTGCCAACTATAATATAATTAACAACGATGTTATTAATTCATTTTGAATGTTTTTTGAAGAGCATGAAAGAAGATGGCGTAATGCAGGTGATAAATGTCGTTGTGCCGATGAATATGAAGGTGATAATTGTGACAAAGTTATCAAGTGTAGAAATGATGGTGAACTTGTCGATGGAAGGTTCTCGATTATTAATTAACTTTTGTTGTTTTTTCATAAAATTATCTGATAACTTTCAGAATGCACTGCTATTTTCCCTTCCTTCAGGCCTATTTCAGGGCATTCCGGATCGAATCCCTCAAATGTATTCTCTTCAATTAAAAGACGAATGCAGTACAATTCGTCCTATTTTACTTATTTACCATTTTAGCACCTCATCCAGAATTTGTTCGTGTCACATGCAAATATCCCTTTAGGAAGAGAAATTATGACATTTTAAAATAATTGTTTAAGGAGGATGTGAAATGATGCCAGTTTTCTTCTTTATAATTACTTTTAATTTTTAATCTGCTAATGATTGATAAATTCACCTTCCTTGTAATTAGTTTATCAGGAAAATGTCCATAAGATTTCAAAATTCATCTACGTGTTATTTTTTTCTCGAGTTTTTTTTTTTTTTTTTATCAAGCAAATAATGAACGAAATGAAATTGATCGTTTTTGCTTGCTTGCAGGTGCAATTGTAAGGAATCATTTTACGGAGAAATTTGCGAGAAAAAATGTCCTGCTGGTCAGAAGTAAGTAATCAACACAATTGGTAATCATCTGGTTTTCTGATATATAGAAGATTTATTGAAATAGTTGAAAAGACGAAAAAGTATATTAAATATTCAGAAATATCAATTCAACAATTTCAGATGTGGTGCGATAATTGTTTGGTCCTCATCGATTGTCACATTCTTAGCATTTCTATGTTTCTGCTTGATACAATTGTAAAGTAATTTTTATCCCGAATTTTGATAATTTAATTAATAGAAAAATAAATGAAAAGAAAAATCTTACTTTCGCGGGAAAAATTCGCAAATATACGTGAAAAATTAATTGAATTCAAGCGTAAATTTGATAAGCCTACCAGGTTTGATAGAGAAGTTAGGCACGAGAAAATAAATGTGGAATTCAATATGTTTAAAATTAAAAAAAAAGTCCATAGAATGGAATAACCGTATCCTATCTTTGAAAAAAGGAAAAATAGCAGTCGAGCTGGTGGTACAATAGTTGTAAATTATGATGACACCTCTATTTTGGTGATTGTCTTGCGCAAAAAGAAAGAAGAAAATGATTTTACCTACTTAAACTTGTAATATACATGAAAATCTGATTGAATTCAATTTTCTAACAATTTGGAACAAAAATATGTTGGAATTTTTGGATAAAATCAACACATTATCAAAACATTTTTCCTCTGTTCAAATGAATTTCTTTTTTTTTCTTCTCCCTCATGTCAGTTTATTTCATTCCCAATAATAATCCGTTAATGCTTTAATGGTTTAAATCTCATTCTAGTGTTTATTCTTGAATGGGGACAATCAGTTCGAAAGTTCTATCAGATGTAATTGGGTTTTTATAAGTGTTATTAGTATTTTTTGATGATTAAACATCTCGGTTACTGAGATACCCTCTTATTTCCTTTTATTCTCGAGAAGCTAAAAAGAAACGAAAAACCAATTAATTAAAAAGGAGAACAACTAATTAATTACATTCTTTTTTCATCACGTTATTTTTGCTGACTTAAAATGAATTTTGTTTTCTATTCATCTTTCCCTTTTTCTTTCCTTTTTCTTTTTCACAAAATTGTGCTATTGAGTTTGTTAGACATTTTCATTTGTTAATTAACGAATATACTAGAAGAAGAAGGGGTCATTGTTGCGTAGTTTTTAATGTAGTTCTGATATTAATTTTTCGCTCGAAATGTCCAGGAGAAAATGTAAAATAATCGTCTCGATATATCATTTCGATATTTGTTCAGTTTAACTATTCCATGATTCATCGCTTTTAAATTAGTATCTTTTAGAAATTTGAATATTTTATTCTATATTTTTAGTAAGATGAAAAGAGGAAAGAGGAAGAAAAATTGGAGAAGGATAATATCAGTTGTATTCAGATTTTCAATCTATTTTGAAGTAAATGAAGGTGACAATAGGCCTTTATTATAACTACTGGCGAGTTGCGAAATATTCATTTCCCCTTCGTACGTGTTTAAATTTACGTATAAATGAATGTTTACTAGTATTATACTCTATTGAATTATCATTCAAATTCTAGAAATCCTGTCAGAAAAGCCAAAGAAAAATTTTATGTATGATAAATATGGAGTGATGCAGAATTGATATGAGTTACCTGGAAATTCATGAAATTTGAAGTTATCAATATGAATTAAGAAAAATCAAGTTGTCAAGTATTATTTGTCAAAATACACTGCCACAAACTAATGCATCTTACAATTTTCAATATAATGTTATTATTTATTTCAACCCTTATGTGATATACTTATTTATTTATTGATTGCTGCTTTGCTTTCCTAGACTTTCTTAGTTCTTTTAGAATTAGCGCTTTTGTAGATGTATCAGATTTCAGATCTACATAACATGATTTCAGTATTTTGGGATTTCAGTATTTCGTTCATTTTTTTCTCCTTTGTAATTTTTAAAGTTGATCTCAGTTTAATAAATGTCTTGATAAAAGATTCCAATTTACACTTCAACATTACCCCTTCATTTATATGAATATGCAATGTACAGTCTGATCAATAAAACTTTAGCGGAACATCCTTTTTGTTGCTATAATGCAAGATCCGGCAATCGGTGAGGTATTTTCATCGAATATTCCCAAGATCTAGTCATTGGTTTTGTTCTTTGAAGAAAAGTTTAATACAAGTGGAGTGATTTGCGTCGTCGCGAGTTTGCTGGCCCAATTCTCAGCAGCTTGGCTAAAATGGTAATGGCGTTGCTGTCATTTTTTCTATCTTCACTTCTGTTTTATTGGCCAAAGCTAATGATTCCTTTTTGCAGTAATTTCGCCTTCGACTCAAGATCCATTTTGTTGAATAATAAAAATTACCAAAAAGCATTCTCTAATTTTCTGCTGCAAACGATGTTCAATAAAAACACGCTGAAATGCAAATTGCTTGCATAATTTGTATTAAATTAGCATTGTACAGCTTTATAAATTTTCGATTGTTGAGAAAATGAAATTTGAAGTGATACATGATATCATTTTAATTGAAGAAAAAAATAGACCTCCGGAATTGCAAAATTTACAATAGATTGATAATACATACAGAAATAGATACAGCAAATAAAAATGCTCATTTTAATTTGTGCTCGTTAAACTTCAATTTGTTATCAGTGTATCATTTTTGCTCTTTCATGATATTGCTCGATAGAAAGGTAGAAATTCGGCAATAATAATAATAATAATAATAATAATAATAATAATAATAATAATAATAATAATAAT
>KZ269985.1:699571-741797 GCA_002249935.1 Onchocerca flexuosa | reverse complement strand
CGGAAATATATGAGAATAAAAGCAATGACATCGGAAACAATCCGGAACCAAGCAAGGGCCACACTTTTGGATCAGAAAGGACTTCTTAAATAATCAAGTTATCCACAGATCACTACGATAATATCGTTTCATCACGAAATCCCTTCAAGATGAAAGAAAACAAAAAGAAAAATCCTTGAAAAAAGGGAGTATTAGCTTCAGCATTAACTAACTGAAATTAAAGAAACCTGCAAATATGTACAAAAAAAAAAAAAAAAAAAAAAAAAAAAAAAAAATTTGATTTCCAAAAAAAAAAAAAAAAAAAAAAAAAAAAAAAAAAGAAAAAAAAAAGAATGCTAGTGCAATGTAACAATGAGGGAGAATGAGAGAGAAAGAGAGAAACTGAAAAGTCATCAATCACCATTTCGAAAGAAGAGTCGCAGCAAAATTCATAAACAAACTTTTCACTATGCTGAGGTTTTATGTATATATATATATATATATATATGTAGATATATATGTATATTCAAGCATTCTTCAGTCATTTTCTTTCAATAAATTTCAAAAATGTATGAGGTTTACGCATCCGTTGATGTTGGCTCAGCATTAACAGCTGAAGCTGAGCCGCTTGGAGCTCCAGATGCTGTTGCTGATGCTTCCACTGGTGACGACGATGAACTACCTACTGCTGCTGCTGATGCCCCTAAAAATCGACAAATTTAAAAGTAGAATCAGAAATAAAATCTCATAAAAAACATGAATATATTCAATCATTGAAGATTTTTTCGTCTAAAGTTCATTCAGCAGAAATCCGAACTAAATATAATCTACATAAATCTAGCAATATAGAGAAATTCAAACCTCTTGCAGAACTCTGAGGTAAAAGAGCAGCATTAAGATTTGGTTCAATGCGTAATTCTTGTTCAGAGAAATCGAAAATTGGTGGTACTGGTCGACCACTTGGCAGTTTGCAGTTAGGATGACGTAACTCATCGAAAAATGTATGAGCACAAGCTTGAAGTGGTGACAACCGAGCATTAGGCGTATATTCCAAAAGACGTGAAACGAGATCGACCGCTTCTGAAGGAGTACGTGGACGAAACACCTGAAATTTCGAATCTTCGTACTCTTGGCATGTGAATACTGAATAATAGACGTGATAACTTAGTTATAAATGTATAAGCTAATGTTGGTTTAGAAATGATATTTTTTGGCTAAGTATCATGATGTGATCCAGTAATGCCATGAAAAATGACAGCATTGATTACACAATCCTAATTCCGGGAAATTGATCCATAAAAATGAAATTAATAAGTTAATAGACATACGCGCTGCCAAGGATTTGCTCTGATTTGTGGGAATCTGAAATCAGTATAATTCGGATTCATTTGCTGTATCTGATCACGAGTAGGTGTACCCAACACTTTAATGATTTCCACGAGTTGATCTACACCTGAGTCGCCAGGGAAAATTGGCTGTCCCAGTAAAAGCTCTGCAAGCACTGTTCCTGCTGACCAAACGTCTGAAATCAAAAGTTTTAGTACCAAAAATTTAGATATCAAGTTCAAATGCCATTTTTACAGTAATGTTGTCACGGAAAAACGAAACATGTATTTAAAAATTTTACCAATGCTCGTTGTATAGTCCGTCGCGCCAAATATCAATTCAGGAGCACGATAATAGCTAAAAATATGACAGTAACTATAGAACGAAAAGAATCTTTCAAATTGAAAAAAGGGGAAATATGAAATTAGATAAAAACAGACAAGCAAACAAACAGATGTGACAAAAGCTCGAAAAAATACCGTGAACAAATGTAGGACACATTAGGTTCTCCTCTGACAAGATGTTTGGCGGAACCGAAATCACAAAGCTTTAGCACTGCTGAATCTGGATCAAGCAACAAATTCTGTGGCTTGATATCTCGATGACAAACTCCCAAACTGTGTATGTAAGCCAATGCTCGAAATAATTGGTACATATATAGCTGAAAATATGAATGCTTCGACATACTTTACAGAATAAACTTATGACAGCTACAAGTCAGTCAAAAAAAGGCCTATGATTATGAATCAAATTGTTTGAAACGAGACCTTTATGTAAAGTGCAGGTATTATTTGTCGCTGTTTCGAATAATGCCGTGCAACACGATAAACAGTCTCTGGGATGTATTCGAGTATAAGATTTAAAAACAAATCATCTTTCTGGAAGCAAGTCATTTTTTATAAGTCATTTCAAAATAAGTCATTTTTTCTTTGATTATAGTAAGAAAAAAAAAAAAACAAGAAATCAAAAGTAAAGAAAACTTGAGCTAAGCTGTTAATCATTAAAGGAACTTGTTTAGTATCTCATTTATCACAGAAACATGTTAAAAATTGTACTAAAACAAAAAGTGTGAGATGCATTTTGATGAAAAATAAAAGATAGGTGGTATGTCCTATAATAAGAAATACCTTTTCTCCACTAGAATAAAAGAAATACTTCAATTTTACAATATTCTGGTGCTCCAATTTGCGCATTATTTGTAGTTCGCGATTCTGAAAAACCTTGCCTTTAATTGTCATTTTCAATTTCAAAATCCATCATTCATCCTGAATAAGTGACAGTAAAAATATAATTCTAAACAGAGATCGTCCGATGATCTAATAAGCGTTCTAAGCTTTAAAAAACAGAAAAATCCATCACTCGAATTATTCGTGAACAATACATCATTTTATAGGCTATAGGTTTTAATAATAGCGCAGGAAAATTTGCAATTTCGTAATAATCATATGGACAGCACATGCTTAACTGCATAAATTTTCCTATGAAATTCTTTTCATAGGTACCCATTTCACTATTGTAGGCAAAAAAAGCTTTCCACAGCAACGAAATGTAACTACTACCCATGAACATCATCTAACAAAAAGTTTCAAACTTACAGAAAAAGAAATTGAAAAAAAGAAAGATAAAGTACCATTCATTCACTGCAAAGAATTAAGTTTACCTTGAACCTTTTATCTTGCAAAACTTTTTTGATCGCCACAAGTTCATTTGTATCAGCAAGTTTGGCAAGATAAACCACTCCGAAAGAACCATTGCCTATTACCTGGAAATGGTATAGCAAAGAATACGATTATCATTCTTTATAAAAGCAGAAAATAATTTATCACCTTCACTTCTAAAATTATTACGCTAACGATTACATTTTGGCACTGCTAGATTTTATCATTTACTACTACTCTAACTTATACGATTTCCATCTTTTTCGTGGTAGTTTCTCAGATTGAAATTTTAGTTCTGCTGATTCTCCAAATGTTGGCAAGGATTAAGTGAAAATGTATACCATAGTATGCCCAAATGAAGTGCTGCTTATTATCTATCGGACTATTACTAATCCATAGATACAGTTGATAACTCTGATTTTTCCTACCCAAATAAACCGAAAAATCTATAAATTCTGCCAAGAAAAACGAAAGAGAAAACAGATTCCTAAACAGCGCCAGCATGTATATAATTTCATTACACTGTTTCTTATTTCTACAAAGATCAGAAATAAACGGTACTTTCTGCTTCATCAAATATAATTCGAAAAGGCGACCTTAGTATCGGAGTACTGTACTTCGACTTGACGATCTGGCCCATAACCAGGTGTTGCGACCACAGTAGTTATTCGGTTATCCGCTTTCGACGAGAACAACTGTTTACTCATTTCTGCTATTAGAAGCACAGTGAATGGAGCGATCAGCTGAAGAAAACAAACCAAATCAGTTCTAATTTTAAATGCAGTAATACACACACGTTTGAGAATGAATACAATGTTTATAAGATCTATTTTCCAAGATGTAAAAGAGATTCTTTTCATAAATTTGCGTTTGAGAAAGTTATACAAAATAATGGAATATTTATCATGTCATCAACAACATGTGGTCAAAATTTTAGCCATTTTATAAAAAGATATATATTTTGATATGCACGATGTATGTATAAGAGATTGGAAACATTAATGAATTAAATTCTTTCATCGGTCCTAAAAATAATTTAGATTATCGTATAATGTTGTTATTAGAGATATGTCACGGAAAACCCAAGAATTACTCTAGGTTTCCCGGATAAGCCAATTATGATAACACTGTTGTACGCTGCTCTAAACCATTTTACAATACTAGAAATATTCACTCGATGAACTACCCTCAAATATATTACAACAAAGTAAAACTTTCACAAAAAAGAAACACATAAGATCTGGAAGAGATTTCGAAGAATCCTTTATTTACAATTCATCTTGCAAATGTTAAAATTCAGACTTAGTTCAAGCACTGTTTTAATCAATTATGTAGGATGGAGCGATAAATCTGTGAGAGATATCGCAATGCACGCTAATACATAAATGAAGGATAAACAAAAGAATAAACATACGTGCAGTAAAATTAGAAGAAAGTGCCAATAAAGAATATGAAATGCCGCGTTTCAGCTGCCACCGAAATAATTGATGCGTCGTAAACAAATTATTAAACAGACTTGGAAGACTTAATTTTTTCTGATCGAGATGTGTTTTCACAGCGACATATCTCTCATACAGCGATCTGCAATATATGCAGTAAGCTTACATTTCTTCTGCTCTTTTATTACGTATGGTAAATGATGATTTTAAAAGAAGACATGCCATGCTTATAAACTAGTTACGTTTTTCCAGAATTAGAATGATAATGATCCAAACAAGGATTACTGTTTCAGAATGATGATAATCTCACAGGATTAAGGAATTGATCCAAGATGATGTTTAAGCGCTAGTAACTTTATAGGTCGAAATACAACATTTACGAAATACATTAGTTGTATTTATTTCAGGTTTCTTAATAATCAGTCAAATTTGAACTGAAAACATTTCCGAATTCGATTATTTTAACAAAAACCGAAGTTAAATGCAAAAAATTTTTTATCGAAATCCCATGTAGCCATAATTTTGTCCTTAAGCAATCAGCCATATTATTCTATAAAACTAAAAATGTCTTATTTTGGGTTTTCTGAACAACATTAACAATAATAATAACAAATAAATCCAGCTCTATCAAACACAAACATGTATAGGTATTACATGTAAACACATATTGCCTCTTTCCTATTATGAAAAAGTTTTTCCGAAAAAATGCACGGACAAAATAAAAAACAGAAAGATTTATTACGAAAGTGAATAAGAGTCATTAACAGCTTACTGAACGGAATATAACGGAAACGGAATATACATCAATATGATAATGATTGAACTGTCATAGTATCATCCTTCTGACAACACAGAAAGGAATGTTTATAAGATTTCAGGAAAAAAAAAAAGAGGAAAAACGAACGAGGGAAAAGTACATGAAATATTTATGAATTAGGAATGACAAATTACTTGGCCAAAAATCTTAGCCGAAATTCCCAGCCAAATCCGTTCCCCTCTTCTCATCCCTTCCAACACTTATTTCAGCTGATGTGTAGCTTCCTATCGCTTTGTAGGTTTGTGGCCAATTTGCGAGTATCACGAGTGGACCGTTCTGCTACAGTTGTGGGATTTCGGAGTGATTAGATGGCAGAATTCTTGTAGCGACTTGATCCGGTAATTCTGCAAGGTTCTTATGGTTGTTAATCGCTTTATGCTTTCCTCGACTTCATCGGGGAGTTTATGAGATGTCTCGAGTAGCGGAGGAGAAGGGTAAGTTTCTCCGGAAAAAAGGATTCTCAGTGACAAAACCAATTTCCTTCAAAAAATCCATTCATTACAAAATCAACTACCACAAGACGTTTCACCCTAATGATAAATATATTGCTCTCGGATATCGAAGGACGGAGAACGCTGCAGGCATGTAGAATCCTTAGCGTAATATCCGAAGAATTCAGTTAACTGTTCCCCTTTTGTCACCCAGTGCTATGTAGGACTCCGGAAGCTTGCTTTTTATCGAACATTCATTCAACTCTCTTTCCATCCTGTGTTAGTTATGAGTTATATCTGTGAACTGGTTTTTAGTAGGTTCCTTTTATTTTGCCTTCTTCTAGAATTCTAACAAAAATCGCAAAACCATCCGTTTTTGTTTTGTTTTCAAATTTTTATATTAAATGAAAGTAATAGAAAATACAGTCACAAAGTGTGCTCCATGTAACAGTAATTCGAAAAGAATTGTGCGGAAATGATGGATGAATTTGGGTTTGGAAATTGCGATGAACAGACCGGAAATATGAAGTAATACTTCCCCATTACAAAATAATATACGTGCGAATCAGATACACATGATATGTCAAGCGGTAAAAGATAATGAAAAATCGAATTGACCAGGTCTTGATGAAAGATAGGATAATTTACATAAGACAACTAAATAAAAATCCCACCAGCACTCCATATCAGCTCAAAAATGGAGCAAATCTGATCGGTTTAATATCACTTGTTGCTACTGGTAAAATAGGATGTCAATCCTTCATTTTGCAATAAAGAGAAAAGAAAGTTCAAGGGAAAGATTTTAGCCTTTATTATTGTATATTAGTTGGAAAGTTCAATTACAATATTCAAATAGATTTATGCAAAACTACAATGAAGAAGTCAATCACATAGGAATTGGAATTTTTGATAACAGAATGTCAATTCAGTTCAGCAAACTTAATAATGTTTAATCTCAGGGAAGTGTACGTTGAAGAGGAAAATATCTGAACATCCCTATCATCAAGGTCGATTACTATCTCTTATTTATGAAAGCATGGATATTTACATAACAATTTAGGGTAAGTAGAGAGATTAACTTTTTTATCGTTTCCAGTTTCGTTAAACTCCTGTCTTTCCAAAACTGTTTAAAAAAAATAACGAGAAGGATAATCGACCGACGAAGTGAAAGTAAAAACTGTTGAAATATTACAAATGATAAGGCTGCGGTCGGTGTTATCACTGCAAAGCATCTTTTGATCGAAATAGTCAAACCAGATAAGGGAAATTCATCCTGCCCGTACAGAGTTCGCCATAACTACAGCTATCTAGAAATATTTTTAAAAGCAGCAGATTTTGGTAAACAATTAATTCCCTTCAGCATTGCTTACCTTCCGTGTAGAAATCAACTTTTCAAATTAGTTTAATTGCATATTATTCTTAATTAATGATGCATGTTTTATTAGTTGAACTTGCATATATTCAATTTATCATCTGGCCAATCATTGAGATATCTATTTAAATGTTCCCTATATGTATTGGAAGCAAATCGGAAGAGTTCGTAACATTTATGGAGGATACAAAGCAATCAGACTCGTAAATTCCTTTGGGAAATATTACATTTGGTTAAATTTAATTCGTTATGCAAACAGTTTTCGAAACAGCTGCAGATGATTCGCAGGAAATTCATACACCAGTGTACTTTTCGCCCAACCAAGAGGAAGCACATCACGTCCTGTTCCCTGAAATGCAATATTCTGATATTTCCGCTGTGTCGTTTGTACATTTTCATGCAGCAGAAATCTGTTTCGCGTATAACTTTATTCGCCTTGATATTTGCCAACAAATGAAAAAAAAAAGAAACAAAGTTTATAAATGAGTGATTGTAAATCACCAATCCTTATCTTCCTATTATCACTTAGAAAAACTTCAATAAAATTATGCTAAGATTATTAGCAGATCATTTCGTGCAATGCATTCTTTATATGTAGTGCAGCTGTCAAACCATCTAATTCACCTTTACGGTTGAATTTTCAGTCAATCAGAGTGAATGACATAGCTTCCAAAAAATGCCCTTTTGGACTTAACTGAAATTTCTGAATATATGTCCTTTGTCCTTCGATATTATTTAACTCTTATGTCTCTCGTACCATAAAAAAAGTTCGTAGGAAGAAATACGGAGACTGGAAATTTTTAATAAACCTTGTCTTTTGCTTATATAACTGAAAAAGAATTCATCCTTTAGTTACCTGAAAAATTACAGCACAAAACCGTTGGTTATTCCCACGTTCCATAAATTCACCATTCATTAGTTTATGCAAATATTGCTTCACGGTCACTGCTTGTTCATTTCCACTTGATTTCAACATTTCCAAATAATCGTCTGTGAAAACACAAACAATGTTGGATGCCTAAATTGATTAAACAATGTTGGATTTTTACTCAACACTTTTTTTTTCTTTTTTTTTGGTTTAGACAAATAACAGTCAGTAGTCGGGGAAGGAGAAATAAATTCTACTATTAAATTTTTATAAAATGAGAATAAAATAATTTAAAAGAATAAAAAAACTGAAGAAAAAAAAACATTTCATAACTGAGCATAAAACTTTAATCTAAGTTCGAATAATGAAGTTTCACATTTTTGCACAATGGAGGACAAAAGTTTGTGGAGAGAGCGAGAAGGTGATTTCATTTTGCAAGTGTCTGACTAACTGGACAAGTTTTCATATTTGTCGGTAAGTTTGGAATTATTTTTAGAAAATAATTAAATATTGAATAACGACTTACGTCAGCAAATAACGTATGTAAACCTTCAAATTCGCAGCTTGTTTCCAAGTAGTCGTCAATATCAAATGTTGACATGCTGACTTGCTTAGCTTGCTTCCTGAAATAAATGGAATGTGGAAAGGTGCCGTTAATTTTTTGTTATATTTGTTTTTTTATTACAATATATAAAGTTATAAATTCCAAATTTTATAGAATGAGTGGGTAAAATCTAGCTAGAAAAACATGTTTCATACTTCCTCTAAAGCTGAATCAAATAGTTTCTAGGCAAGTTTTTTTCCTTTTTCTTTTTTTTTTTTTTTTTTGATAGAATCACTAGAAACATTTTTAATGATAAATTAGAGTGACCTGAAGAAATACCTTAAATTTTTCAGAAACCATTTATAATTTTTTCGTAACACGACATTTGCGACGAATTCATGATGCGTCACCAAAATAACTGTAAA
This sequence comes from Onchocerca flexuosa, assembly GCA_002249935.1. NCBI lineage: Eukaryota > Metazoa > Nematoda > Chromadorea > Rhabditida > Onchocercidae > Onchocerca > Onchocerca flexuosa. Next base: position 732,938 of record KZ269985.1, on the reverse strand, counting down.
TCATCAAACTTTTTTCGGATCTCTTCAAGAAATATGTTTTGGTTTTTGAGGTATTTTGAAACAGAAATTTAAATTATTAAATAGCAATAATGAAAAATTACATTTCTCGTTGTTATCTACAATATTAGTATTCAACGCACTGGGACCTCCGAAACTACCAGAAGAAGATGCAGAATACGTCAGGATATCGCTTTTTCCTGCATTCACGAACGCACCTGCAAATAGATGTCGCAAACATATCACAAAATTCCACAAAAAATAATCGTACTTTTACTTGATCTATAAAAATGCCCGGATTTAATTTGTAACTTTTTATTTCAAAATTAACTGTCATTTAATGATGGAAATGAATTCTGTTTAAATCTCTAAAATAGGAATGACATTTAGAAACAAAACAAACCTGAATCAGAGTTCAATGTTTTCGCATTTCGACCAGTTCTCATTATATTCTCAAGATAAGGTTGCATTGATAAAAGTGCGTCGACCCGATTGATTTTTGCCAAGACATTAAGTAACTTTTTTAAAGGACGATGAGCAATCTCTCGTAATACATCCGCAGTTGGATTTGCCGATGTTCGTAAGTGCTGGAAATGTTTCAAATAAAAAAATTGATAATTTCATAACAATCGAAGACATGAAGCTTCTAAGAATGTCATAATTAACTACAAATCATCATACAAAATTTATAATTTCCCATAAAAACCAAAAAGAAATTATACAAACCATGATTTTGCTATTGGGAAAACCAAATTCGGCAGCAACGTACTCCCAGTTAAGCATTGAACCACGTGATGGAGGATTAAGGCAAAGTTCTATTTCATGCAATCCACGCTTTGATAAAGCGGAAACAGAGACTTTTTCAGGGATTTCTGGGATTAAATCCCAGGCACACGGAGGAGGACTGTTGAATGAAAACAATGAAATCGATTCCTTCCCGTCATCCTAAAAAATAAAATTCCAACATTTCTGAATTCATGATATATTTGTCTTTGATCATCGGCAAATCAATACCTCAGCTGATGATCATAGATAATTCATTTATTTTATATGTCGTGATTTTGTTTTTTTCCCAAAATATTTGGTAAAAACACCTGGTCTAAGACAACAGCAGGAGTTGGATATATGTCGCTATCGAGCTCAATGTCCAGCGACACTGACTGTGGTCCAGAAATGTCCATTAATTGCAGCAACGAGTAAATAATTAACCACTAATTCCTAAATCCTGTAATAAAATTCCAATCAGCTGAAAACTTTTGCACAAAAACATACATATACTTATATGCTACCAAATATTTAAAACTACTTGAAATCACAAAAGTTTGGGTCGATCGGAAATCAAATACTTACCATTCACCCCGCCTCTTCGTTTCGATATCTGAACGATGCTTTCGTCAGAAAATGCATGCAAATCTCTTACGCTGTAAAGAAAATCTTTTTTCTTTTTTCAAGAAACACTGGGATTAATTAAAATGAAAATTCTGAACACAATAATCAAATATTCACCTATGCATAAATTTACATCTCTTCCACCGAAAGTAATTCCAATATGAAGCTTTCAAAGGAAGCTTATAATTTTCCAATATGAGTGGATACAATTAATATTAATATGACAGAGAGGAGTGATTAAAATATTTTAATTGCTCGTATTGTGAATCTCTTGTAGAAGAATTATGACAGGAGAAAATCGTGTTTAATGTGCAGTTATTTTCATACTTCTAATAGTACACAGAAAGCTTCTCGAAGACCTCAATAATAAATTTTTAAAAGTAAGATCAAAAATTATTTGCTATAATAGACAGACAGATGCGAATAAAAGCTTTCCATTGGTATGATATATTATAAATGCAACACAAAAAATACCCTATATAATTTACACTCATGGGTAAGAAATATGCATTGTTTTTTATAAATTAACTAAGAAATATGCATTGTTTTTTATAAATTAACTAAGAAATATGCATTGTTTTTTATAAATTAACAACATCCAGGCAAATTATAAAGCTTTGGTATAAATCGTCTAATTGGACATTACAATATAATTATCATTAAGTTAACAACTAAAATGGTTAGAATAATCGTCATATATATATAATTTCGACATCACAATATAATAAAAATTAGTGGAAATTGCTGAAACATCAGGTATCCTCGATTATGTTTCGAAATAAAAAACCATATATAAATTATAACTGAGCAAGCGTGTTCTTCACTTCCCATATGGATGAAAGCCAGAACAGACTCAATAAAGCGTTGCGCTAAGAAAAACATATAACAAAAAATAACCAATTCACTCATATATGATAATCTTTATGATACTGAACAATCGAAATGAACCAATAACAAAATTTATCGAAGACTATTGATAAGAAAGATAGGAGAGCAATAAAAGATAAAACACAAGTATAATTAATAACTTGTTTTTGAAGAGTGAATAAGATGTCTATTTTACTTAAATACTGACGGTTTGTGAAAAACTATGGATATTGTTTTTCATGACTGGTACATGCAATATTTTCATGTAGTCTCAAATTTAGAATTATCTCTTTTTTCGTTTTCTTAAAAAGAAATCAGTTCGTTAATATTACTTCGGTGGATCAGGAATCGATAATTTATTCCTCTGATAAAATGAAAGCATCTAAGTTATTAAGCTATATAACCTAAAGACATCAAAAATACCGTGCAATAAGCTTTGAATGCAACTATATTTGAACAGATAATGCACAGAGTATTATTGTATGAATTAAGACAATTAAAGCTTAAGATCACGCATTACTTTTAGACAAAGTTCGTAAAACATGAAGGATAAACCGGAACTGCAGGCAGCTTTCAGCTGTGATGGCCAAAGTCCTTTGAACAGTCCTACAGAAGGAATATTGAGAAAACGGTCGTGAAAAAGAGAGACATATGAATATTATTTCAATTAAAACAAGAAAAATTAATACCTATGACTTTTTCATCTCTCAGAATGACGGCAATAGTGGAACACATTGAGTGCCATGGTGATTTTTTGAAACGATCGAAGCCATGCGCCTAAAAAAATTAATTATTTCAAATAACAATTAACTTTATGAAGCTACAGATTTTCAGTAATATTTTAAAAAATCAATGAAATAGAGTAAAACGTAATTTCTAATAAAATCTTGAAGTTTAATTTGAAACAAACTTGTAAACGATGTCGCACAACATCTAAAGGATAGATCGCTGATTTTGATATTACACCAGCCAAGGCACCACAACATAATGGTCCAAAAGATTCTGCAATTTCAAGTTCAAATGATTCAAAATTTGAAGAGTTGCAACAAAATTTCAAATTTCGTGTTCAAAAATTTCAAAATATACCTAGGTAATCTGGAAACCTTTCCCACGTATTGCTAAAAGCGTTGTATAAGCAAAACTGTAAACCTATAAAATAAAAAAGTTAAATGATCAATTATTTCAAACGAAAAATGGAAAAGTACAAACTCCATAAAGTAATCAAATTTCAATGACCAACCAATAAAAGGAGCAATCTGAACTAATGATGGAGTGAATCCTCGGAAAAAACCATGGAAACCTTCCGAGTTCCAAATAGACATTATAGCATGCAACGTCCCATCATAAACCTATAATCCCAATTATTACGTGTTAAACACGTATTTTCAATTTCAGCACAAGCAGTTAGACTGGAATACCAGTCTAGTGAAAATGTACTTTGTGCTGATTCTGAACAACCAATCTTGTCCTAATAACATCGAACGGCATCGCGGAAGTCATAGCTGCACATCCAGCTAATGCTCCGCATACTATATCTGTTACTCGCCGATTTTCATTCGCATCTAAAATTACAATTAATTTTCATCAATTATTCTGTATAATTGAAAGAAAAAAGGGAAAGGAACTGCTGACAGTAATCTACGAATAAAAATACAAAAAATCCAGAGAGCTGATTATTTGAAATTTTCAAGTTAAATTAAGATGCTGAAAAGTCAAAAGTATAAGTATTCGCTTTTTCTGAATAGCAGTATGAATAAATTATGAGAAACATACAAGGGTATCGTAATGCCTGTCCGGTAAGACATTCAAAAGTGGAAAACTGCACAACTCCATAAACGACAGATAATCCTTGAGCAGGAATATGACCTTTCCAGAATGCCATTAATCCTTCATCCTTATAAATTCGTGAACAAGCTTGAACAATGCCATGATACCGCCCTCTGGTTTTGCCGAAGGTCGGTTCTCGCTGAACCTTGAACAGTAACATGCATAAGCTTTGAAATGGAAAACAAGCAATTACAGTCAAATTTCCAGGAAGAATCTGCAAAACCTTACAAATGCTTATTTCGTCCAAAATTACTTTTAAGAATAAATACACGAACTAAATTAATGTTTCCAAACGGAAACATTAATTTTACAAGTTCCACGGATTTTTGCTCAAACTGATTTCAGGATACTGAGCATTCACATTAGTGTTACTGTTTTAATCTCAGATTTTAGATCGAAATTCTAGGCTTATCCTATTACAACTCTGAAATCACATTTCCTGTTAAGTAGGGTAATAAATTAGTTAAGCGCTGAATAGCTATCTATTTATTCAAATAAGTTGTATCAAATAATTTGCTTAAGAAATAGTAATTTACTGTAAAATCAAAACTGATTACATACTTGAAATCGAATTTTTAAAACATCAAGAGGTTGTATAAGAAATCTCGTCGAAATTCCAGTAATCAAACCGGCTATACCGTACTCAAGCGAAGTTAATTCGTAGGTACCATAACCAATCATATTTTCAGTTTATTAACTCCTAGTAGATAATTTTCATATAATTTTCATTCGCTAAGTGACAAGGTTTTTGCATAATTTTTATAGCATATTGATACTGAATACTTACTTATTACTCTATACTCTGACAATGTGCTTTTTTTCACAAAAAAAGAACACAACGACGACGATGTACGTTTTGCCCAAGTAGAAAAACAAGAAAAGTTACAAGCTAAGCCATTCGATTTTTTCCATTTCTAACGTTTTAGAAAACTTCAATATTTAAATCAGAATCGATATCGGCTAAAAAAAAATTTAGAAAATTTGTAAAAGTTCGCCTCCCCGTCGGAGCATTAGTAATTTATGCACGCACACAAACCCCCAAATATCTGTGCCACCTTGTCAAAACAAAAGCAATTTCGGGACGCGGTGTCGAATTCCGGTTAAAATTTCAAAAATTTTGGAGAACATTATAATAATCATTGAAATTTCAGTAAAATATTGTCATCTGGAACTAAGTTAGTTCTTTGATTAACTTTTAATGCTAACTTATCTCAAAGTTTTTCTGTCTTTTAGTCCGTTTATTGTTTATTACTTGGATATTATTCGTTTGTACTAATAGGGAATGGAAATGTTACAATTAATTCTTTTTAATTTTTTGAAATTTTGATTTTTTTTCCTAAATTTCGAATAGTTTCAGACTTCGAAACTTGAAAAATCCGCAAAATCTCGTCCACTTTTTACAAAATGTTCAACAAATCGAACATAAGCTCCCGTCCCTTCAACATACAAACATACAACAGTCTCTTCCCCTTTTTCTCCCTTTCTTCTCCTTCCTCCCTCCCTCTCTCTCTCCTTCTTCTTCCTTTTTCTGCCAAGAAGCAAAGTATTTCTCCCACTATTTAAGGAAATGTTCTTTTTCCATACATAAAGGTAGCAATGAAACATTGTAAACAAAACATCATTTAACTTTTGCTGGGGTAATTTTGCATCATCGTCTTCAGAATGCAGTTTTCTATTTGACAGTTCATTGAAATAAATCGATTTCATTCTATTCCTTCTCTAGATTCATTCGAAATTTTATCAATTTATCTGATGAATTCTGCTAGATATATCCGAAGTATTCGTTGTAGCATTTGTTTACTTCCAGTAATGCATGCAGAAAGAAAAAAAGATTTGTTCGATTGAATTCGAAGCAGAAACGACGTATGATTCATAATCGAAGTTGATGAAACAAGACGAAATCTCCGAAAATATTCCACACTGTTATTATCATCTTGATCTATCTTTTACTATTGCAGTATTCCTTCTTCATAACTTTTAATAATTCTTAGTTATCGCTTCGACAACAGAATAAAAGAGTGAACTTTGAACGACTTGACTGCATTATTTGTGCTATTTCACTATGCTACTCCTCGTTAATCAAAGGTACTTTTAAATGGTAACGATGTGATTATGAATATGTGAGTGAACAGCTATATTGTCTAATGAATCACTTTTTTGAATGATTTCTTGGAATTTTTTTTTCTTTCTTTAAGCTCAGAATTTATTCCAGTTGTTGTTATTGCCGAGGTATGGTGTAGCATGAAACGACATCAATCTGTATGCTGTTTGTAGATTAGCTATTGGAAGAGGTCGAAGTTTAGCAATTAGCAATGTAACTAACTAGATTAAAGTCAAAATCCGTTTGAATTCTTGTGCAAACAAAGGTCAGGATACAGTGTCTGAGATAAGATCGAGCTTCAGACCCACTCCTCCTTTCCAGTCATCTTTTTCTTATCGATGTCACACTACTTGTCATTCCTGTCGTTAAGCTGTCCTCAACCAGATACACATATTACATTGAATGTCCTTGCTTCCTTCTCCTCCCCCTCCTCTTCCTCCTCCTCCTCCTCCTCCTCCTCCTTCTCGTCCCCTTCCTCCTTCTCTTCCTCCTCTCGTTCGTCTCCCACTTCTCCCCATTTAACTTATACTCCACCCCCTCAATACTCATTTACCTGCATTTGATTCGTGTAGTTCGACGAGATTGATGTTGCTACTATATGTTACTTTTTCGATAATTATTATTCATTTAGTTTCCTTTTTTCGTTGATATTCGTAAATTACAAAAATTTCAAAAAAATTTTCTAATTTTTGGAGAAAAACTTAACACACCAAAAATCAATTGCATTTTTCTTTTATTTATCGCTAACGCACATTTCTTTTTTTTCGAAAAAAAAGAAAAAAAAAGTATATTTTAACGGAAATAATCCGCACATATAATCAGTGAATTATTTGACTTTCAAAAAAAAAAAAAAAAAAAAAAAAAAAAAAAAAAAATCACATGAAGAGTAAACTGATCATATATACTGTAAATAATTCTCCGTTCTTTCCCGGCTACTTTTGGAAAATTTCTCATTTTTTAATATTGATATTCTGATTTTATTCTCACAAGACGATCAATTTCGGCATAAAATTACGATGAAGAAAAGATGTGACAGATTTAGGCAAGTGTTAAAGCAGGACTAGGATTACATTCGTTTTAGAAGTAGGCTGGGACTTCATTTTGGAACTAGGCTAAAGTATTTATTCTGAGACTCTTATCAAAAGCAGTTACTGTTGAAGTAGATCGACGATATTTCTTTGGTAATTTGTAAACAAATATGATAATCCTCCAGCATATTAAAATATTATGATAATCCTACAACATATTTATCGATAAAAATTACGGAATCCTCGATCCAGCGAAATGATAATTTGATAAAATACCAATAAAATACTATTGTATATGACATTTTTGTCAAAATTAAATTATTTATTTGTAAATAATTGTCGCCTATATCAAGTTGCGAAATTAATAAAATATCAATGATCTCGTTCTTTTTTTTTTTTTTTTTTTTGTGAATTTCTTTATTCTAATTATTTAGCATTTAATATATCTTTTAATTTTCAGTAGGAAATAATTCGTCAAATATTCATTCATTCCCATCAAAATATAACATATATCATAATTGAATGCAATATCTTCATCTTTCAATTATTAGTTGCCAGTATGTTCCATAGTTTTTCTTTTTTTTTCTCTCTCTTTCTCTTTAAATATTGAATTTAAGAAAAAGTGTGATGCACTATAAATTGTATGTAAAAATATTTTTATATAAATATATGTGCGAAAGTGAAAAATCAGAATGATTGATGCCAAATTCTCGGCAAACAAAATCCGCTGCTGTTAATTTGTGAAGAATGAACTCTTCTGTTGTATTGGAATTCGATTTTTTAACTTCTAACAAATATTTCAATTAACGGTAACGCGAGATATAAATGTTAGATTGTAATATAACTGTAAATAACTGTAAATGTTTGGATAACAATGATATTTATATTTATTATTTATAATTTCTTTTTTTCCATCTAAGAAAGAGGAAAAGAGAGAGAAAAAAAAAACGAGGTAATTGCATATGTTTGCCAGATGTTACTTTATAAAGAAATTTGATATCTTAGTTAATTTTGGTATATTTATTCAAAAAAATTCTTTGTTTGCATGATAACGTATCCTCATTCTTTGTTTGCATGATAACGTATCCTTCTTTTTTCTTCTTTCTTTTTTTTTTCTCCTCCACTACAAATATTTTGTACAAATATCTACAATTTTGATTATAAAACAGTGAAAGGTTTTTTTTTGTTTTCAAAATTTTCCTTTAAAAAAGGCAAGAAAAAGGAGAATTAAAATCGTTGGAAAATTTTAATATTTTTATAAATTTAATTGATCAATTTAAGTTTCTCTTTTTTTTTTCTTTTTTTCTTAAATTCACAGATTTTGTTTTGTTGTTTTTGCTATTTCTTAAATTATGTTTTGTTTCTTTTCAGTATATTCTTTATCACTTACTCCCCGTTTTCTTCTTTCTTTTTGCTGCACTTGATTGATGCACGCTAAAATTTTAATCATACAAATGTATCATGCTTGGTTAAAACATTTCAATCAAACAATTTGCCTCGGAAAATAATACGGAAATTCATTGTTGACAATATTAAATGAAAAACAATTTAATTAAATGCATTCAGTCGGAATTTGCTGATATATTTTTTTCTTTTTTTGTGTAACAATGATTAATTGTTGATTCATCTTACAGTGTGAAGTTTTTTTTTTCTTTCGAACCAAACGGGTGATAATGAATAAAGTTGGCGATTTGGATGAAGCTAATCGAATGCTCAATTTAGCGCTTGAAGAGCTTAATTTTATCGTTGATGGTAAATGAATTTCATTATTTGTAAATTTAATTAAACTTTTTAAAATATAAAATTTTCGTGAAATCTAACAAAAATTTGCTCTTCAACATTATAAATCATAGTAACAACATCTATTATATTTTATCATAAATCTATCTTATTTTCATGTTTTCTAAGAAAAAGACGATAAAGTTCTTAATGAAATGATATGCTTAACAGCCAGTAGGCTTTTTTTTTGTTCCAAAAAAGGGTTACTGTAATTCCTTGAAATTTTCGAAATTTGAAATCTTGATCACAATTTTTTTCCTTCACCGCGATCACTTATATATTAAGAAGTAAGTAGTACACAAGCATTCTGAGACGTAAAATTTTTTTGTCGGCTAAATATCTTTGATGAAACTGATTATCATTATACAATAGTGGCTACATCTAATCATCGTATTATCGATATAGATCAGCTGTTCTAAATTTGTTTGTTGATTTTTCATGAATGACTTTTTTTTATTTCGAAAATATTTTATTTTTATTTTTGTTTTCATCTTTAAATAGTCCAATTCTCTTTTCTTTTTTAATAGTTTTCTTAAGTCAAAAAAGATGAGTTAATTTTTTCTCCCCTCAAAAATATTCATTTGTAATCTATTTTCATTTATTATTATTGCTTGAATAATAGTCTCTTTATGGTCATCTTTTAGTATCTTAAAAATGTTTTCGTTTTTAAAAATTCCAAAATGAGTTGTTGGTTGATATACTTCAGCAACTACTCAACTATTCTCTTGTTCTTTTTTTTTTCTCTCCTTCCCTAAACAATGTTAATATTGTTGAAATTAGTTTAATATAAATCCATCCTTGTTATCGTTTACATCATCAAAATGTAAATTTTGTGTAATTTATCTCGAACAGAAAGTTTTTTTGTAATTTATCAAAGATCATATCTATCTGTTCACATCTTCGTCAGTATTGAACTATTGAATAAAAGTTATTCGAAATTGATATCAAGAATCACATTATAATATCATAATTCCATACCGTAATCTCATTGGGAGAATCACAAGCTCATTTCTCAACTAAAACGTGTTCATTTACGATATGCTAAATTGCTGTCACTTCAAACATATTACCTTGAAAATTAAATGAAAATGGTTTAATTTCGTTTCAAATATGTAGATTTTATTTTATTTTCTATTGAATGCTTGTTTAATTTCGAAACCATGCTTCATTTCTGTTAAACATATTAACTAAATCTGATTACAAACAAACGATATTCAAACATAATTTTTTCTTGAAAGCCGAATCAAAAAAACTAAAAAAAAAAAGGACTTTGTTGGGTCCATTTTAATAATTAATATATTGCATCCGATATTTTGATATAAAATGAATTTCTTGATATTTTTCGGATTTCCTTGACTTCTCTTTGTTATCATTTTACAGTCAAACCTCTCAGATACAGTTACAAGGGCATTAATTTTATAGCATAAAAGAATAAAATAGAATCGTCTAATTTCAATTCTAAAAATTTCCAAAAAAATTAGCAATTGAATCATTTACATCAAAAAGGAATACGGTCACGTCGATATCAATGATTGAAAAGCATTTCAAGGATAATAAATTCATTTAATTTCAAACTTCTTTTTTTTTTTCGTTTCAAAGGCGTTTGACAACTTATCGATTCCTTCTTCACAATCGGTCGAATCACTACTCCATTTGTTGTACATATAAGTGTGTCTGTGTATGTGTATGTGTGTATGTGTATATGTATGTGTGTGTGTGTGTGTGTATGTGTGTGTAATCGTGTTCATCAAATATCAACGACATTTACCATTTCAATGATCCGATCAATTAATCAATACAACTGCTACCATTTTCAGATTACATTTCATAAACATTTTGAACTTTTTCATTTTTAGAAATTCCCGTTACAATTTCACCAAATAAATGACGTTAATTATTGAAATGAGATACGATTATATCATTCTTTCTTGTCTTGATGGCATTATCTATTGCTCACCACTCATCAACGTTTCAGATTCAAATATTTGAATTTCGAACTTTCTTTTCCAACTTCTCTTATTAGATCACTTCAATTTCTCTAGCCAATTCTCGATCTATCTATCTTCTGCCTGGTAAAATTGTAAATAATAAATTACACTTAACGGCATTACTTAATTTAGTTTATATAATGTTTTGTGCATAATTTGTTTATCGGTGATATTTTTGTGATTTATTATAATTTCTCCGAAAATTCTGTTTGTTTCTTAATATGAATAATTCACTGTCTCATGAACTTACTTTTTTAAAATTATTTTGCAGTTATCTTTTCCATCTTTTTTTTCCTGAAGAAAATGTTTGTTATCTTTTGAAAGAAAGAAATGAAATGATGCCAAGGTATCGATTATTTCCTGAATTTTTTTTTTTTTGTAACTGTCTGTTTTTTAAATTTCCAACCCGAACAGTCAAGTTTTAACTGGTTTTAAATTTGCAGTTCAATTTTCAATCCAAGTTGTGATAAGAGTGTAAATATTGCATTATCATTCTATCAATACGATTATTGTAATAAATAATCGCATTGTAAGACAAATCTCTTCTTTTTTAATTGATTAAATAATAAATTGAAATTTTCCTGAAAAATCAATCTAACTTTTTGGCACAGTATTAGAGCATAGATGTTCTAAAAGTTTTGTGCAAATCATAAAGATATTACCGTATATCAGTTAGTAAAGGTCAAATGGTTCAGGAGAACCATTTGAAGTGTTTAGTTGGTACCATAAGCCATTTGCCGAGCATTTAATTTAGTAATCCGAATAATTCCGGTAGGTCTTCTCAGCTTCTTTTCTTAACCAATATTTTATATTGAGAAATCAAAAATGAATATTAATGTTAACTTATTACTTTTTCCGAAGTTTTGAACTTGAATGTTAGATTTAACATTCAGCGATCAAATTCTGATGGTACAGAAGCAGAGAAGTGATACGAAACTGATTCAATAAATATCACGATTAAATATCATCGCTTGTAACTAAATTTAGAAACGAAATGTTCAAAAAAAAATTTTTTTTAAAATATCTGTCAATTAATTTGAAAATCTGTCAAATAAAAATAAATGATATAATTGTTATTTTAAGTTCTGTCAATGCTGAATTTCATTTTTTTTTCAGTCTTATCAGACATTTAAGCTTCCATAATGATGCATATCTAACAGCCAAAAGGTCATTATTGCAATTTTATTTTGTGTTGCAATCAAGAAAGAAGGAACAAGATAGCTTTTCATTTTCATTTTATCAGTCATTTCTTTCTTTTCCTTTCTTTTCTCGCATTTTTTATTATGATGTTTTCAGCAAAAATTCTTGAATCTTTTTTTTTTTTCTTTCTTAATAGTTTGAAAGCAATTTTCATTTCTTCAAGTTTTATAAGTATTATTGGATGATGTAGATATTGACTACTCACATCATGAAACGGAATAAGTTCTAACTGGAGTGAAAATAATGCAAACAACTAATTACTTTTGATCTTTAACAACTTATTTGCCATGAATATTTCAGTGGAAAAACAAAGGGCATTGCGCCTGATTCTGAACTTGAATTATAACCTTCTGTTCAGTAAAGTGATAAAGCATGAATCTCGAATGGAATGGGTCCATATTTAAACGAGATTTGGAGGATGTGAAGGTAGATGAAGGAAGAGCTGCGGTAGAATTAGAAGTTATGACAAATTATAAAATTCTTCGACCAAATTTATAATCAAGTCGATGACCAAGAAACATTGAACAAATTGTGGACAGATATAAGTATCCTAGGACTCATAATTTTTTTGAAGTACAAAATGTGCACAGTTGGTCGGAATAACTGAAATTTCGATTTTTGTTTCTGTTTTGCAAAATCGCTTAAACATTTTCAAGAAAAATAATTGATTATTATTGAGAAACTGGAATGTTTCTCAATCATTCAAGCTGATTTTAAATTTATCTGAGATATTTTTCCAACAATTCAATTTAAAATTTAATTTTTGTGATATTCAGATATTTCGTAGAAATTTTAAATTTTTATAAAACTAAAGTTCAATTTTGGCACATATCAAGCTTTTTCAGCTTAATCTCTTTATTTTTCTAAGAAGTGGGTATACATAAGGCATGTCAAAGATAATTAGCAATTATCTTTCACATGCCTTGTATACAAATATAATTACTGTCCATTATGTAGCCTTTCGTAGATTATCGTTGTTTACAGTGATTATTTCCTTCATTATTCTCATCATCTATTGACTTCTACAAAAATATTTTCTTTTAATTACGTTGTAATGTAAATCAAAAATCAAAATTTGATCTCATTCTATAATTCTGCATCCAGTAAAATTTCATTTCTTTATCGAATTGGAAATCGAATTATGAAAAAAAAAAAATGCTTCTAACAATTCATTTTTTAAATTCCAATTGAAAATACAAATCAGTAGAAATGAAAAGAAATTTTTAGGTGCTGAAAAGAAAAGTGGCGTCAAAATTGCCAAAGCGAACCTTCAAACGAAACGGAACATGAATAACAATGACAATACCGCCCCAGAAAAAGCTAATATTGCAATTAGTGGTGTGCAGGTATGTGTGATTGATACATTACAGTTACCTCACACTTTCTTTTTTCCTACAGTTAGTTTCATCGACGTTTTACAAATTATCATCAAAAGCAGCAATTCAGCGAATTTGTTGTCCTCAGATTTCAAAAGGCAACCATTGCAATACACTTTTTTTTTTCATTCATATGCAGAGAAAGTGATTGGACTTTAATTAAAATTCTTTCCTTTTTTCTCTGCTTCAAAATTTTCAAAAAATAGAATTTCAAGAAATAGCGAATTTCTTTTACAAAGATAGAGAGAATTCACAAAATATCAAAATAAGAGAGAAATGATCAGAAAGCTAATTTTTAAAACTTCATTTCCGAACATATATAAATATGCATCTACATTTATTTATTTATTTTCATTTTTATTTTTTGATTTAATCTGAAAGCTACAAGCATGCAGGAAATTTTGAAAATAATTTCTGACTGATTTACGATCAATATTAGTTATATTTTTTTGTATCTAAATTTTTTGCAGACATTAAATTGGAATTCGTCGGTGAATAATTGGATGGATTATGAAAATGAAAATCATCAAGATTCAGGTACAAGTAGCAGTGATGGGATACCTACTTCAGATGCTCCTACCTCATCTACTACCTCAACTAACATCACTATTTTTGATGCCTTTCTACAGGTAATTGAAGTTAATATACGCAATTTATATTTATGAGACATGGAAATTAAGAAATAGTTTGACTTTACGATGGTCATATTCCAAAATTGATTGATTGGAAGATGTCATTAATTTCAATTTTCACAAGGTTAAATTCCTTCATAATCTCAAAACAAATGTTTAAAAATGATACAGTATCAAAATCAAAACAGATTTCTGTGATGCTTAATCAAAGCTAACCATTCTAAGGATGAAAACAAATTGTAAACACTGAAATGAAATGACACTTAGCAAACCTTTAGTACTTCCTATCATAGTTAAATTATTCATTTTTAATTAAAATGCGACATTACGGATTGAGTAGTATCACCTTGATAAATTATAAATCATCACCAGACATCTGTTCCAAAGGATTCAAAAGGGCGGAAATACATTACCATATTTTTATTGGCGAAAATCATACGGTTTTGAACGATTGCTGACCCAGTAACCATCTGCTGGATCGAAAAAAATTGCTTAGTAGCATGAGCCTATCTCGAGAAGCCAATACATATTCGTGCCCAATTATCAGTAAACATACTGATAGTAATTAATGCAATTTGCATTATTTCATTTAACTTCATCAAATTCCATTTCATTTAGCATTACTAAATTCCAGTTATAATATTTTAAAATGGAAATGAATCAGATTGTATAATTAGAGAACTTTTTATATTAATATATTGTCAATAGTAAGGAATTCTTCAAAAGGTGGTTATTTACAATCGTTAGAAATTTACACTGTTCAGGGAGAACGAAGTAAATGTCATGAGGATTTTACACTTTACTATAAAATGCAAGTTCGGCTGATTGGTCATTAAACTGCATTACTCATTTATTGTCCATTACCCTTAACCGATGGTCACTACAATTTTTATGTCTTCATTTCAATCTTATTTACGATTTCATGCTAGTTTCATGAATCAAAACAAATTTATGAATGATTTATGCATAATCCAATGTTATTCTACTACTCTGTGCAAGACAACTACATGCACAGTTTCACTTTTTTTATATTTAAAAAGTTTGCAGGTCAATTGCTATTTGTACCTCAACCAACACACTGGTTGAAATAATTGAAATGCAACATAAATACAGAAACAAATAATGTTTAGATTTCAAAATGTGAATGCACAATGCACATTTCTAACATACAAATAGCAAATTATTGGATAAAAAAAAAGAAATGCAAGTAATTACTGGAAAAATAATTAGCATGATTCATCACAATCACTCAAATTGATTTTTATGAATTTCATTACATCAAACACTTGAGCATTTATCCAGATTGTCACTTTTTGAACATCACACCTTTCAAATGTCATCACCCCAATATCAAATGATGTCAATTAAACAGTTTGCCTTTTTTTTCGACTTCTGATACTGTCTCGACTTTACAATTTACCATTCGAAATGGGTTAACAGTAATGATTTTGCGGGATGCAGTGATGTTATATTTTTGAAAATTTTCATCTTTAAGTATTCCATATGAATAAAACTACATGAAATAGTCAACGGATAACGGATGTATGAAGGAAAATATCACTGATATGTAAGGTATAAATAAGTAACATTGTATAGATTCGATTCGACTGTTTCATGTAGTCCGTTATCTGATAGAAAAGGCATAAAAGAAAGCAAAAGAAATTTCACTTTATTAAAAATCACAATACCGTAATCACTGATTCTGAAACTCCAGTTTCTAAAACTGAAGTATAGTTAATTTCCGGATATACATTAAATACTGTTGTTTGTCGGATTTTTAAAATCTGAATTAAATTTATCTTTTTATTCTTCTTTCCCTTATTTATTTGTTTAATTTTTTCATTTATTGTTTTACAAAAAGACAATTTTCATTCTAAAATATCAGTAGAAATATCCTATTTGAAACGATGTAAAATTGCAATGACAGCAACAAAACAAATTGCTTATTGCGTGCATGCTTACTTCGTTGATTAACGAATAATTATTGTATTAAGTCATAATTTTCTAGAAATTTGAATTAATTTGAATGTACGCTTGTTTATAATGCATGAATATATTCACAAAATTTTTAAGGCCATTGATCGAAACGAGATATCGAGCAGGCCTGATCTAGAAACGCGATTAAAAATTATGAATTGGCTATGTGCTACAGAAGAGATTAATAGAATAGTAAGTTTTCATTTGAATTTTTAAAATTCCGGAAATTCTGCAGTTTCCATACTACACGATTATAGAAATAAACATTGTAGTAAATATTATCGATGTTCACTATAAGCCTTAATGTGGCTATTTTAGAAGAAAAGATTAACAAATTATTTAAATGACAATTTAATGTTGCTTTTGAAAATTTTACAGTAAAAAAAAAAAAAGAAAAAAAAAAGTAATGAAGGAGTTTAGCGTCTTTCCAGTTCATCTAATATTCGTACTATCATTTTAATCATTTTTTTTACTTTCTATTTTCAATTGTTCCGGTCTTTATTATTACATTGATTTTCAACTTTGATATATAAAGTTTAGAATTTTGGCAGTTTTATGCTTCAAAACCATAAATAGCGCACGGTTGCACAGACGCAAAATTCATAGTGAAGGAATATTATATTTATTTAATATTATATCTATTTTATGAAATTATGATTAATAATTAGTTGGATATCATACGTATAATAAACAGAACACAATACCCCATATTCACTCTAAAATCGTCAATAATCAATAGCCATATCATAAGCTTGAATATGATATCAATTAAAATTAAACAACTTAACACGAAAAAAATTAACAATAAGAAAACAAACTCCAACAAAAACATGCTAACCATGCAAACCAGTACCTATATAAAAGATACTACCATAAACACTGTCTCTCATAACAAAAGAATATTTATACACGATATTTATGATTTACGAGGCCTTTTAGTACTTAGATTTATTTTAATTAAGGAAGAAGCTTCTACAAAAAAATCTGACTAACACTTTTTGTTACGATGTTGAAATGAGAATTATAATAATTAGGATTAAATCGAAAATAGCATGATGTAAATTGCCATGAAAGTGAATTATTGATAACAAATTCTAAATTGTCATCAGTATATGAATCTTTTCCGGGAATGGAAGGCAATCTGAACTGAATAATATGGCCATTTTAATTTTGGCACGATGTAGATATTCATTGATAATTATAAGACAAGCTTCAACTCTTTTTTTTTTAAAGCTTCAATTTAATTTCGAATTCTCATTACATTTCATAGATCTATACCATTTTTTATTAGATCAGGTTTTTCTCTTTTTTTCTTTCTTTTTTTTTTTTTTTTTTTGAAAAATATAGAATTACTCCTTGATGCTCGAAAGAAAACACATAAAGTAGTTGATAATAACGTTTATCATTTTTTTTTTTTCACTTGAGCAATCAATATAATTATTAAAATGGGCAGTGAACATTAATTCGAAAAAATTACGATTTCACCTAAATCCTTTCCTTTTTTCTTTTTTCGTAATATATCCAAGTTTTCTACAAGAAAAGAGGAAGAATGAAAAGCATTTTTCGATAAGAAAATACTGCCATCAATATTTTGCAACAAATGAAGAGTTAAAAGAGATATTATTTGGGTTTTCTATTTCCGAAATTGCTACTTTTTTTTGTCGTTCAATAATTACACTAAATTTTATTCCATATATATATATATATATATATTATCAGCTATTAGTTAATGCAAATTATAAAAAATTTTCATGATTCGAATAACAAATTTAATATTTAGAGTTGAAGTAATAAATTACGAGTAATATAATATCATCAATTTTTACATATTAGAATCAAGTTATTAAAATGAATATCTTAGTAATTTTTACTTTAAATTTAAAGCAGTTTATATTAATGAAAATGCCTACACTTGTTCCATCAGTTTCAAAGCAAAAAGTTTAGCATTAAAAAAAAAGAAAATAGGTAAGTGTTCGATCACTTTCATCAATCATAATTTTCGTATTGCATGCCAACAAATCTAATCTGTCATTTTTCCCAGTATTGCACGAATACCATCGTGCTAAAAGATTATTGTAAAACTTATTGGATATGTAGCATTTATCATATGAATGCTAAGCTTGTCGATGAGGAATTCCGTTTTAAAAATTTTTCGGAAGAGCTCAAATTGTAAAGCTATGGAATGTTCATTCGTGGAACAGTTGCTGTTGTGGAATGTGTGTATGTGGATGGATATGTATGTGTATGTGTGTATGTGTCTGTCTTATTAGCAAAACTTTCTTACTTGCAATAATTTCTCACCCTAAAATTTAATGTTAATTATTGTGGAGAAGAAAAAGAAACATTTCCAACCTATCATTTCAAAATTTAAGTCAAAATAATTTGAACTATTAAAATATATTGCTTAATACGCATAGATTTTAAATAATTTTGCAGATAAAAATTATGTGATACAATAATATTTTAATTTATTTTTGACTTAACATTATTCCTTGAAAATATAGTGATATGTTCGTATCAATGATTTTAATATGAATTTTTTTTTTTTGAATTACTGGGAAAAAAGTTGCCTTAATTTTTTTTATTAAAGATATTTTTTAATAATTAATGTAATATCTAAGTAGAGAAACTAATTAGAATAAGATTCGGCTTTTCCAATTCTAGAATAGTTTATTTGTTTTATTTATTTATTTATTTTTTTTTTTTTTAAGAAAATCAGAAATCTTTCAACATAGCATCCAATAATAGAGTAATGCTGTTACTACATATAATTTGCAGTGATACAGTGAGACATTGATAAGTAATTGATATCATCAATTGTTTATAATCATTTTTTTTATTATCACAAAAGACTTTAAACTTCGCTATTAACAAATTTAGCAATAAATAAATTAACCTTCGATTTCTCTTATACTACGAGTGCAACATTTATGATCCAATCGTAAAATTATCATTTTCTTCTTTTTTTTTCGTTTCATTGGAAAGGTAATTTTAGAGAGAAGAAAAAGAAATGGATGAAATTGGTAACTGATAATTGGTGTCTTCTTCTTCTCCCAAGTGATAATAATCCGTTTGGTATTCACACCTATCATTAGGATTTCAAGGAAAGAGAATAAGAGTCAAATATTTCATACATATTTTACAAGGTATGAAGAGGGGAGGGAAGCCACTGATAACAGTTGTGTGTTTGTTCCAAATTCTTGAAGCATATGTGTAATGGTTTCTCCTATTTGCTTTCCTACCGTTGGAAATTAAAGTAGTTGCAATAGCGGCCGCAGCAAGCAGCATCCTAAGCTCTTACTTCGAACCGATTCAAGCTTGTGATCCGGTCAGCTCAAACGGTAATACTCACTTATCAGAATAATCATTCCAGTCAGTCATCTCAACATCACTATCATTTTCATAGCTCTTTGGATATCCTAATTATTTCAAATATTCACATAGTCCTTTTCTTGGATTTTCCTATTACAGATATTTTGAACTTGCATCTTGCATATTTAGCAAATACGATATTCCATGTTGCTACATCATGGAGTTTAATCTTATTGTTATCAAACTGTATTAGTTATAATTTTTTCTCGTATCAATCTATGCATCCTGATAACCTGTGATAAATTACTTCCTAGTAGTTTCAATTTCTGATATTTTTTGGAAATCTTTTGGAATAGTATGGGCGAAATCGGAAATCAACGACATGTAGAAGATGGTTTTGGTACCCGATCATTGGCTTCATTACGAAGCAGTACAGGGAGCGCTGTTTTCAAAGATCATCGATCATCGATAAGGTTTTTACAACAAAAATTCCTCTTCTATTTTTAGCACTTTTTTTTTTTTAAATTAAAAAATTTCTTTTCAAAATGTAATAAATATTATGTTAGTAGTATCGTAATTTGTACAAAAAATGAAATACTGGAATATTTTTCAATTGGGTTATGTGAGGAGTGAAAAGAAAGTGAAAAACTGTTACAGAATGCGTGATTTGTAGTGAAGATTGGTGTCAAAATGTATGTCACAAGCATTACTGGTTATGCATGCTTGCAATCTGTGCAAGCATATAAGTGAAATGCATCAACTTTAGGATATATAAGACAAGCTTTTCATTTTATCTGATTGGATTTAGAAAGGACGTGATTAAAAAAAAAAATATCCAATTTTCTTCTCGAATTTCAAGGATGTGACTTGGATCACTTAAAGTTAATAGATCGAGAATAATGTCAAGTTTCTATTCACTTAAATATAATTTTAAGTTAATATCGACGTTTCTCATACACAATAAAATGGACAAACGATTGCTACGTTAAAATTGGTGCATTAGTTGCAATTGTTTCCAAGAAAGAAGATATATTCCAAAATTTCTGAAATCAAAAATTTGACAAGAAACGAATTATCAAGCAATAATATAATTTCCTCTATTAATAGATAAAAAATTCGAGCTGAAAAATATTTAGAAAAATTTAGAAAGATATAAATAAAAGGTTCAGCAAAGATATAAATAAATAAGATGCTTCCCTGATATAAAATTGATAAATACATGATTGCGGAGATAATGAAATTAATCTAAGAGCTCAAGTAATAGATTTTTCGAGAGGTTCTCTTTCTTGATGATAATGAAATGTTGTTGGAGTATTCAAGTGAAAGGCAAATCTAAGAAAATGATAAATTCATTTTCTACTGAAATATTAGTTCTGATATGTACACACATATGCAGATATATATATATATATAAGTCTAAATTAACACTCATATATCATTATATGAATAAGAAGAATGCTAGAAAGCATTGAATGAAAAGCGGCATGCTATCGAAGGATAGACATAATTTATAACGAAATCGAGAAATTGAATATTAAGAAGTTCAAGAGGCAGTGATTTTAAAGGCGATATTAGCTGGGATTAAAAAAAATTTAAAATAAATAAAAGCAAGTTTATTTTTCTGGAAATACTTTTCTAATTTAGGATGTTTTTGATTCCCGTTTATTTGCAATGCAAACAAATTCATCGTCTTGATTACTTGAGGGAAAATATTTCAATCATTTTTTTACGTTTGCCTAAGTTTCTTGCTTATTGCTGTAATTGTTTAAAATATGCACATCCACTCAGACACGTGCACACATTCAAGGCATTTTAAAAAAGTCTTTGTTTTTATTTTTTTTTTTTTTTTTTTTTTTTTTTTTTTTTTTTTTGTAGTAAAGAGGATAAGAAAGGGCGAAAGAGAGCTTCCTTTGAACATGTTGACATCGATAAGCTTGATGACAGTGTATGTGTATGTATGTGTAATAAATTCGGGCCAAATAGCATCAATATATTTATTCCTGGTTGTTACTTTAGCCTGGGCTAAGTTTTCTATTAATTAGTGCTAATTTTCCTTTTATGCTATTCTTACTCGCTCCTGTTTCCTGGCTGCTTCGACCAGTTATATCACGTTTCATTTTACCCGCCAAGTATCATACCGAATGGAATACAACTATACATATGTATAGATATTCGATATAAATACACATAAAGATATCGGTTATGCAGATCTATTTTCCTGTCAACTACTCCTCCCTCTATCTTTCCCTGTTTATCCTCTGAAATGTCTTTTGTTTATTGCATTCACTGATAGGCCAAGACTAGACCCTTAAAAGGCCCCTTTCGCAGTTAATCAATCAGAATTTTATCTCCTTTTCTGAGTTGTTTTCACAACGGTCAAACATCTACACGAAGGTATCCTCCATCCGTTAACTAACGTGACATTCTCATGTAAATATTGAATCGCTTCAGACAAATATCCGAGGTTTGGTTTTGGAGGAAAAGAAAACAGGTGACAAACACTTAAAACTAAAGTCTAGCAAGAGTAAGCGGTTGTTTGCATGTCCGCAAGCATTACTGAGCTGATCCATCTGATCCAACATGACCTGAAGCATATCATCTTCAGCGTATCATATAGCAATGATGTTGAATGATTTTTTGTTAAGGAAACGTGTGTATGTAGCAAGCTTGCGTGTGCAGATGCATGCGAATGTGTGGAGAAGTGCATGTCAGTAATTGTGAGTGGCATCGATAATGAATGTAAGCTATTGCATTTGTGTTGAAGGAGTACGGCGTCGTCATCAACGGCAACATCACGTCCGTTACTGCCATACGTGACGCACTATAGCGATTCGGGTTTCTCCAGTACGCTAAGCAGTGGTTCCAGTTGTTCGTTTCTCCCTCCACCACCACCTTATCGCGGATTCCGCGGATCCACCAAGCAACAGCATCGAATTCATCGTAGTTTGAGCGATTCCAAATACGGTTCAACTGAATGCCATCTCATGAGACTTCCAACCGGTCTATGTGCTGGCAGTGTCAATTTACAGGAATTATGTCGTGCCCCACGTGCTGGTAGTTGGACATCCAGAGTAAGTTCACTTTTCCATCTTCCAACTGTTAGAATCGCCAAACAGCATTCGTCCATCAATTTAGAATGATATTTAAGTTCTGATTCAAATTTTTCTTTTTTTTCGGTTTCTAAATAAAGAAAAAGCATTTACTAATTAATTATCTGTTTCCAATTAAATTTCTTTAATGCACGCCAATATGTTCACTTTTTCTTATCCAAGATATATCATTCTTGTCATTCGACTGTGGAAAATCAAAGCAATCTCATTGCAAAAATTCGCAATTTCAATCGTAGTTGTTTATTTATTCATGACAAAATGCTTCGCAGAAATAGCTTTTCCATATTTATTTGTAATGGATTGGATGAGAGAATTGTTGAAAGGTTTTGCAATAATTCAAGTATGAGAAATTTTTGGAGAAATCGGGTTGTTTTCGACGATTCAAATTAAGTGATACATTCTTCCTTTTTAGATTGTTTTGATCCGATCTATTATAAAATTCTGGAATTTCAATTAAAGGCAAAGTTCCACCGTTAAAGGGCTTCTTTCTCTCTAGAATGGAAGCAGCCTGGGTGCTAATGAGTATTGATATTTTCTCGCGAATGGTTTTGCGCTTGCTTTTAGGAAATGATCCTTTCTGGGAATATGAAAGCAAAACGGAGTGGTTAACTATTTCATTCATTCAATGGCCCTAGCATTGTTTCATTTTTAGAAATTTTTTTTTTAACAATTTTTAAGTTTAATTTCTGTTTCCTTTTTTTTTTCCTCCCCTCCTCTTTCTCTCTCTCCCCTTCCTCCTTCATTTATTTTATAATTCCAGTTTTTGGAATAAAGTATTAATGAAATATGTCACAAATGGCAGGAATTTCAGCAATTATTATTTGAAATTTTTTAAATTATTAAATTTATACGATGCTTTCATTGCTATTTGAAAATGACTGCATGATACATTTATCAGAACTTTTCCATTATTTCTCTTTGACTCTAGCCTTTAAGTGGTCCCATATACCCTATAAGAATTAAATTACGCGATATTGCTAATGATTCAGACTTTCAATTTAATCTTAGTTTAAAAGGCTTCATCTCGATTTTTTTTTCCTACAGGAAATGATTCAGGCTATTATAATTAAATTTAATTTTTATTTGAAATAAATTCATCATGATTAAAGGATTCATCATAATTTTTTTTTTTTTTTCAAGTGGATATTCCTTGAAAGATTTCATAAGAAAAAGATATAAAACTTATTTTGATCAATCACTTCATTTCTGCCTATTTTTTACCAATTAAGTATTACCTTAAATCCAATACAAAAGTTGATCGATCGCAAATGACCGTGAATTACTCTTTACTGTATTTTACAAAACTTGACCGATGATCTCCTTAACTAATACTATTTGTTATGTAAATTTTGAAATCGTAAATCCTAAGGGAGCAATTATTTAAAATGGATGTTATTTAAGGCAGAAAGGGTTAAATGATATATGGAAAGGATGAAATTGGAGGGATGTGAAGTATAACTCATTAAAGGCTGTAATGTGAAGCGATCTTTTTTTTTTTTCCTTTTTTGTCATTGAAATTACATTTTTGGAAAAAATGAAATAATTCATCTCCAGTTATATTATTTTTCGCTGAAATTATTTATCCCTTTTTCTTTGCTATATTGAATCTGAAATTTTTTTTATTTTTTTGTTTTATTTTCCATATTATTTCATCATCGTTAATGAATTTTAATAAAAAAAAAGAATTGATTATTATAATTAAGATTTTCTTTAAAAATTAATTGGTTTAATTGGAAATTTAATTTAGATTGATAAAATATTATAAACAAATAAAATTAGTATGGAAAGTTTTTGGAAAAATTTTTAAATTAAAATTTTTTGTTTTTTTTTTTTTTTTTTTTTCAATGCAAGTGAAGGATTGTTTTAGCAAACATAGCAATAAATGTAAATGTAATGAGAGGGTGTTAGAATCTAAGGAAGAAGAAAGAGGCTGAAAATTCAGTTTGAATGGCTTAGCTGGTAACTTCTTTTTGTGGTCACCGAATTTAGAGCTTGGAAATGAAACAATAAAAAGTAAATTGGCGTGTCATCATGAAGAATTTTTGCTACATTTCCATGATGTTTAAGCAGTTTCGCAGAATGAAAATTTCAGCTAAATTCTATAAATTTTCAACTTAAAATGAAATTTTTTTTTTTTTTTTGATTTATGCAGAAAATTCGAAATTTTATCTTTTTGAAGAGCCCGTCACCGTCAATGTCAACGGTATCTTGTCCAGAATATCCGGAATTGCAAGAGAAATTGCATCGATTGGCAATGGCTCGTGATAGTTTATCACTGCAGGTATGTGCTGCTTCATTGTTGAGAAGACTAAGATATTTGCAAATATTAAGTCTGCTCTTAAATTATTACACTACTGTGAAAATTCATATCAGTTTTAATTAATCTGCTCCTTCTAAAATTAATTTGCTCTTCTAATATCATACCAACTACCAATATCAGTTAATCTAACTGCCCGTCAGTGGCTTTGCTTTTTTTTTTTTTTTTGAAATTAACTTAAATAATAATAATTGATTTATGATGGATTATTATGGCTGCGAATTTGATTTTGACACAGACGTATAATTTGAAAAAGATGCAAAATTGAATGTTTTTCAAAAATATTTCTAATCGCTCGGAAAATTTTTTTTTCTGCAGATTTGCCAAATTTTTGAAAAATTGTCGTTGAGGATTATTTTGTCAAACCATTTTGATATTACCGAGTGCAGTATTTTTCAGTAAGACTTCCAATTAATTTATGCATCCTATGAATAAATTTTAGGTAACTATATTAACAGAACAGGTCGGTGCTCAAAAAGAAAAAATACGCGATCTAGAAAATCTTCTGGCAACTAAAGCGAATAATTTGGATTCAACCGAGGAACTTTTACAAGAAGTGAATATTAATTTCAGTAAATGGGGTCATTTATTTCCTCATTTCCTCTTCATGACAAAGTTTTTTACAAGCTTAAATTAGATATTTCAAAATTGAATTCTGGATTATTCCAAAATCTTTCTACTTTAGCATGTTGGTAGCAACGGTGATTTGGAGTCGAAGAAGTTGGATCTCTTAGCAGAAGTTTCAAATTTGAAACTCAAATATGCCACCCTAGAGAAAGAAAAAATGGAAACAGAAAGGAAGCTTCAACTTTCTCAGGTTTGTTTAAATTAAAATTTTCGATCAGTTTTTTCAATGGTAAGGAAAAAAGCATCTTTTTGAATTGCATTATGACTTTTTAGCTTGCTTTGTCTAAAATTATAAGAAGGAATTAGTTATCTCCTTCTTCCTTATATCGTTATTAATATGAATATGCAGAAGTGGAGTTCTCAACGGATCTTTTTCAATTTAGCAGTGGCATTTTTTATGATTTTAAAATTCTAAAAAAAAGAGGAATTTCAGGCTGAGATTGAGCATTTAAATCAAACGATGCAAAGTTTTATTATGCAACATGGTCTCCCTCCACACATCTATAAGGCTCAAATTCATACGCAGTTACCGTATCAACAAGTACTTGGTGGTAATGTCGGTGTGGAAACTGATCAAGGTTGAGAAAACATTCATATTAAGCTTACTTTGTTGGTCTAGTAAATAGATTGTAGAAATTGACTGTTTCTCTTAAGTTCTTATCAAGGAGCTTGTCACTTGAATATTATCTCATTGTTGGGAATGGATAGCTATTGTCTAGGACAGCCAAAGAAAAAATTATTTTAGCAAGAAAATGTTGCTACGAAAAACGTTGGAAGAGTGAATTTCCTGAAATTATCTGAAACAGATTATTTGATTTTCTGATAATAAATAGTATTTTTTGCAGCAACTGAAATGGTGCAACTGCGAATGGCCGTACAACGACTTATTATGGATAATGAACAGAAAGTTAGTCTTTTTAAATATTTAATTTATTTGTGATTTTTCGAAAGCTAAGATTTATTTAAAATTCTTTACAAATATCTGGCTGCATAATTTAAGAAAATTTTAACTGATTGAAATTCTGCATAATTCAAATTCCAAACTCGTAGGAAAAATATATTCTTCATTTATGCAAATTTCTTTTGATTATTAAATTTCTTTAAAAATTGACTACTGCAATTTTGCAGAATATTCAAATTAGTTCGTTGAGAAATGCTTTGGATGAGCATTGCCGTAACGGACGTGAAGGTGACATTTGTGCGGCATCGATGTCTTTGCCACGTTGTTACATTCAAAATAATTTCGAAGCTTCTCAGCCGTTCGATATCAATGCTCAACTTAGACGATTATTGCTTGTGAGTCATCATTATCAATAAATGTACTTCGTTTGTTTTAATTGAATTCCATCTTATGATTTACTGAAATTTGAATAATCGCTCCTAACTAACTATACTCATACCAAACAATGTATTTTTCGCTTTTCTTTTCA
The DNA here is from genome assembly GCA_002249935.1 of Onchocerca flexuosa. Taxonomy (NCBI): domain Eukaryota; kingdom Metazoa; phylum Nematoda; class Chromadorea; order Rhabditida; family Onchocercidae; genus Onchocerca; species Onchocerca flexuosa. The sequence continues at coordinate 705,981 of KZ269985.1, read as the reverse complement.
GATGTATCAAAATTGGATTTCCTAAAAGGTAGATATCTTAGGCGTATTATATCATCATGCTCTCTGAAGGCATAATTGTCTCTGGCGAAAAATTTGTCGACATTTTTAGGATGACGCGAACGAACATATTGCTCATTCTTCATCTTTCCCAACCAGTCTTTGTAATGCCCAACAACGAGGCGCTATCTCTTCAAGAACACCTTCGGCAGTACAGGTAAATATGAATTGAAAATTCATATTTATTTTTAAATTGTAAAGACAGAAACTCTAAAAAATGGAAACTGTAACATTTTGAAATGAAAAGCCAAGATTTGGCAATAGTATGTTTCAAAAATGTTTTTTTTTTTTTTTTTTTTAACCTTTCAAAGATAAATATTTATCAGAAATAAACGTATCGATTGATTTTTAAAATTTTTGATGAAACGAAATTTTAGAGCTTAAGAAAATGGATTATTTCTTTGTTTTAGTCATCATCATCCTATACCTCATCATTATCAACAGCATCACCGCAGCATAGTTGGTCGAATTCGGGTACTCCAAGACTACAAACTAATTATGATCCTACTATCACTCTACCGCCTATTTCATCTAGAACAGCTGCCCGTCCTGCTCCCAGGTATTTCAAATGTTTAAAATGTGAACTGTGTCAAATTTTATCTTTTAAAATCAGGAAGCACTTCAAAAATTGAAACTTTTATAGCTATCATTCGCCATCATCTCCGGCTGCCCGACAATTGGCTGCTGAATTGGATGAATTGCGTCGTATTGGTAATGAAATGCAGCATAAGCATGATACATTTCAGAATCCAAGTTTTTCCAGGTCGTTTGGACGCAAGGTAAATAAAAATATTGGTTGTAACATGCTTGATAAATCATATATATTTCCTTTTATTTTCTATTAAATTTTCGACAATTAATATAATTGTATGCGTTCTTTATCTACAGGCTGCTTCAACTTTAACACTACCACGTAAAAAACTTTCTACAACATCTTCGGGAGGTATATCAGGTAAATCTTATTATCGATTCGAGAATGTCAGTCTTTCTAGTTTAGCTATATTATATTTTTGTCTTTTTTTTTTTAAATCTATATCAATTGAAATTTCGTTTTTTTTCTTTTTTTTTGAAGCTGAAAGCGATGATGAAATAATGCGAGGAGTACAGACCAGATCTTCCATTGAAATTGGAAAGTTTAGACGCGGAAAAACACGGTATATTTCGAAGTCATTCATAATTTATTCAGCATGTTTCATTCATTCTTATCAAATATATTTATGGAATACTCCCTTAGGAATATTTCAATCGCTTGAAATGGAAATGTTATTTTAAAGATAAAATAGTAGCGTTGAGGGAAGGATAACATGTAGAGAAAAGATAAATTTAATTACTATTGCCTCAAGAAAGAAAATAATCATATTTCCTGCCAATTTCAGATCTTCATTAAAGAATTTGCTTGGCAAATTGACAAGAAGTGCTTCGCAAGAAATCAGATCTTCTGATTTTCAACGTGCGGGTACCTTGAGGTTTCCTTTTTCTTACTTTTTTATTTTATTTGAAAATTTTACAAATTTTGACTAGAAAAAGAGTTAAAGCAAAAAATGCGTTTTTCATGCATTCGAATTTATCTCTCAAGAAATTTTTGGATTTTGAAATTAGTATAGTATTAGCATAGTATATACTAACAATAAAATATGAAAGAAGGAAATCTTAGGAAGGGAATCTATCAAAAAGATTATCAACTTTTAGACCAGCACATTCATCACGGATACCGATTTATGGGCCAGTATCCGGTGCCATAGCACTTCGACCACCGTTACAACAGTTTGTTGAATGGAGCAAAGAGCAAATTTGCGAATGGATGGCGGAAATTGGTTTCAGCGTTTATGTACCTGATGTTGAGCGTTTTGTACGCAGTGGTCGACATTTATTGAATATGACAAATCAAGAATACGAAAAGGTTTTGACCAGTAATTCCAAATACAAACTGATCAAAGTCAACATGATAATACCATCATTTAGTACAAGAAAGATTTTGTGTTAAGTAAGTAAGATGCGAGCAAATGAAGTACTTGAACAGTAGAATGATTATGTTTTCAGGAATTACTGATAAGAAATCCGTTACATAGAAAACGTTTACGTTGTATATTAACTAGTATAAGTCGCGGTATTAAAGATTCTGCGGATCGTATGGATGTGCATCAGGTAATACTGGCTGATGAAAATTTCTTGATTTTATCAATTTTTATTATTTAATAACATATCATCCAGGTTGAACTGATTCATCCTAAAATAATTTGACTTAATTTTATATTTGAAGGTGCTAATGTGGTTGGACGATGTCGGGATACCACAGTATCGTGAAAGTATGGCTGAAAATATGATTGATGGCCAAATGTTGACATTGCTAACTGCGCAAGATTTGATCGAAGTAAGCTTAACAATTTCTAAACTTGAGATGAAATGAGAAATTTAACTGAATTAAATCTTTTCACAGTTAAACTATTCCAGATGAGAATCACTTCTGCTCTTCATCATGCAACAATCGCACGTGGTGTACAGTTCCTGCGATCGGTTGATTTTCACTCAAATCGTTTGGAAAAAAGGTTTAATCCGGTGAGTAATCATTTTCGCTATTCGATCAAACGAATAAACAATATATGCGGATCAACTTTAATGGACATAATTCTTTCTAAATCTTTTTTCAGGATTTGATTCACAAAGGAGCATGTCCAGGTGAAGTAGAACGATGGTCACATTATTGCATATGTGAATGGCTAAAAGCGATTGATTTAGCTGAATTTACACCTAATCTTTTATGTGCTGGAATTCATGGTGCACTAATGGTAGGTTTTATGTAAATTTTGTGATAAAAATTTGATGATAAATGATAATAGTAATTGAAATTTTTTTCCTATATCTAAGATAGTTTATACCAGTTGCTTCGTTTACTGTCATTTTTATAGCATTTTTTTTATTAAATATGCTTTATTTTGAAATTTTGTAAAAGTTACCATTTCAAAATCGAATTATCGTTCTGTATCAAATTTTTTCTCAAAAATATAACTTAGCTTTTTTCCTGCAGGTGCATGAGCCAACTTTCACCGCAGAAACATTAGCTGAAGTATTGCAAATGCCCACCCATAAAACGCTTTTGCGACGTCATCTCGCAACCCATTTCAATCAATTATTAGGTCAAGAAGTAATTAGTCATAAACGAGCTGTACTTGCACAACCACTTGTTGTCCAAATGTCTCCTTTATTAAAAATTAAGGCAAGTTACAACATTTAAATTCACTATTTGTAATTTTGATACTAAAAATTATGAAAGTATCGCAACTATCCAGAATAATTAAAAATTAATTTTTATTATAATATTACACCCAAGTAAACGATTATTCTTATTAAGATGAATTAAATTTTCTCTTCATTTTCATCTTTTCTCTTTTGATTTACGATTTGAATAGGTATTAAGGCATAAGAAGTTTAGTCCTTTTTCCTTTTGATTTTATTGTGATTAAAAATAGTTTTTGAAATGGCTAAAATTCCTTTCCTTTTGACTCGAAAAGACATTCATCTTTGAAACCTGATTTTTTTATAAGAAATATCACAAAAAGCATAGAATAATTTACTATTTTGAGGAAATTTTCAATAAATTTTATAAATTTCTTTAATTTTCATTTCAGCTCCTTAAAAAAGGTTTCCTTTTGTCACGTAAGAAAGGAAAAAATGAAGTGTACGTTGAGCCTGACGAACCAGTCTGTCCACCTACTGATTCGAAATCCATCTATAAAAAACAGGTTTTCGGTTTTTCTTCCAATCTTAAATTTTAGAATGAAACTGGAAACATCTCTGTCGGGGTATCTTATGTCTTCTGCTTCCGTCTAGAAATTTCACCCGAAGTATTTGAAATTTATTCATAATATTTGCCTCAATTTCAAGAAATTTTCTTTTCCCCTTCACTTTTTCATGATTGCGATCGTCATCAAAATTTTTAGTGAGAGAAGATTATATTGAGATCGAATCAATAATGGCATAAATACCGTAGGTATCCTTCAAATGTCATAATATCCAGTTTTTGTAGGGATTCTCCCAAGTTATGGGGTAATGCTGAATTGCCTCCCCAGAGCGTTCATTAAATTTGTAACTTATGCTCGGTTAATCACGAATTTCGTGAATATTCCTTGCTGCAGCATGACATAAGCGATTGGAAACTTGATTAGATCATAAGATTTTGACTTGGTCTGGAAATCTATTGAATAACAATCAGGGTGATATATCAATGGTCATGAAATTGCAAGAAAACAGAGAGAAATGATTAACACTTTAATTGTACAAATTAGTTTGAACTTTGGCTTGATGAAAAAGCGGAAATATTTTTCTAGATTTCGTAGCAAATATGGAAATCTAATATATTACATTATCTTATCGAAATATATAAATAATGCAATTTTTTTATAATTTTAATACTTTTTATAATTTTTATAATCTTAGTTAATAATATTTTTTTATAATCTTAATAATAAAATAGCGAAATATTGTCATATTTTATTTCCAGATTACGGAGAGTATTCTGGATTCGCTTGAGTCATCGAACGTATAGTATCCTTTTCGAATCGCTTGTAGCTTATTTTTCTTTTTGATTGTGCTCAATTCAGTTGATGCATCCTGAATTAGTGTATATATACAAATTTTACAATTTATGTTTAAATGCCTATTTTAATATTTATCCCACACTTTACTTCTGATGAAAGTAATGCCTAGGATAAATATTAGAATAAGCATTATAGGATGATGATTTTATTCAAATAAAATATATGGATTCATCATATAACATTAAAATTCTCTCAGTTTTATCCGTCTTTTATCTTTTGAACTTTTAGACGGTGTGGAGTGCTTTTTAAGTTTTAAATTATTGATAACAAAGAGATGAATTCATTTATTGCACGATTGTATAACTTATTTATCTAATTATTTGCTCGTTTGCCTATCCAGATGCCAATTAATTAAATGTCCAATGTCTCTATTTATGGTATTATTTATGATTTATTGACTCTGATTACTTCCCGGATCTGTACTAGTATTTTGATAATGTTTTGCATTTTTTAGCTGAAATTGGTCATTATTTTCAGCATGTTTCCTTCATTGTTCCATGCCATTGAATTGTTAGGTATTAATAAATTAATGTTAGAAAATTGCAATTATAATTTTAACTGTGACTGGTTTCAAATTCCTTTGAAAAGATCATTTCTCAATTTTAGTAAAATAAGCAATTTTCCATGAATATTCTGCATAATTATCAACTGCTCTTAATTCAGAAAAATTACTCTGCGATAAGAGATTGATTTCTAGATAGAGAAACATTGAAATCTGACCGAAAAAATGGAAAAAGAGAAATCGGTTATTGCAAACTATTGATACCTTAATAATATCAATTCCATTTGAACAAATATTTGTATAAATATCTCTATGTTATTTATGCATTAAAAAAATCTTCAAAAATTTTGAAATTTTGTAGTTTTTTTTTTTCTTGCTTCATTGTAATAATTCTACGACTTGCAAAAATTGGTGGTCCATTATTTTGTTTGTATATTTGATATTTTGCATATCTTTTGTTCATAAAAAGTATACAGATATTGCTTCGCGTTTCATCACTTACCTACACGGAAGTTTTTCTCCCTCATCCGTTCACGTCTGACTTTTTAGCTTTTACAAGTCTGAACTCTTGCATAGCTTGAACGTAATTTGAATTGAAATTTGTTTGTAACCACAATCTCATTATCTTCAATGAATTTTGAAATTCTAAAACTTTGGAAGAATTCCGTCATCAATTTACTTTCGCCCACTTTTACTGCACTCATTTTATCAGCAAATAGTTCCATCATCTACTTTCAGCTTTTAACGCATATTATTCTTTTTTTTTTCTTTGCCTAACTGCTTCAAACATTATGAATTGTCGATGATTTGAAGTTCTGAAAATAAAAATTTGAAAAACGCGCATGTATATATGCGTTAATTTTTTTGCGATCGATTTATAGTATAATCAACCTTTTACACGCTTATACTTACCCGCGTAAGACTGGATCAATCGATTAAACTAAATCTCCTTTGACTGTTTTGGTAGCATTTACGTACGCATGCTGATGATAATCAAATTTCTGTTCATTATAAAATCATGCAAAAATCTTGAAAAAACTATGATATTTTGGAAATAAAGGCATGATTTAAAAATTTTTATATTTCAATTTAAAGTTTATGAGGGTCTTCGTGAAGTAAAATTTGGAGAGTTTCTGTAGAAATCTGATTAGATTCTGCAGCAAAAACTTGATAATGTCAGAAGAGATATATAATTTTTTTTTTTTTTTTTTTTTTTTTTTTAAAAAACATAAGTCTGGAAGAACTATTAAAAAAGC
>KZ269985.1:637342-699471 GCA_002249935.1 Onchocerca flexuosa | reverse complement strand
AAATCTGATTAGATTCTGCAGCAAAAACTTGATATAGTGAAAAATGTTTTCGCATTTTTTTTTTTTTTTTTTTTTTTTTTTTTAAAAACATAAGTCTGGAAGAACTATTAAAAAAGCATAATTCTCATTTCTAACTTTCCTCTTGCCGTACATTCTTGGAGTAATTCTCAAATGACTTCAAGTCTTAATTACAAATTTTAGTCTCTGAATTCTAAGCTAATATTTCGATCATTCATTTCCGGTATCTGATAAAAACTTTCTTCAGTTAACTTTTTTTGATGCTGTAGCAATCACGACGAACTGAAAGAATAACTATTCATGGATGGATAGACAAACCTGTCAAAGATGAGACGAAAATATTCAACGTTCGAATGCCTATTTATGGCTTCTTTTATCCAGAAGTTTTGAAATCTCCAAAGATGTTAGTGAGTAGCTAATTATGATATTAATGTTGTTATCAATATTATCTGATAGTTTTGATAATGTTAACTTATGTTTCAGACTGATGATAAGATGTCAACATATGCTTCAGATCATAAATAAGAATCTGGATCGATCTGAAAGGATGCAATTTGATGATGAAACATCAAATGGTTCTAATTAATATGTAGATTATTACACTACAAAAAATACCAGTAATCCATTACATGCTCAAAATAAATACTACATTACAAAGCAATGGATTTTGCCGATTAGACATTATATCCGTTCCATTACAAAGCAATGGATTTTGCCGATTAGACATTATATTCGTTAATTTCTTCGTCAAAAAGTGGAAAAAATCACAAAATCGCTATATCAGACCGTTAATCGATGTATCAAATGTTTTGATTTTAAGTTTTTCATGATCAATAGAATTCAAATTTTTTCTGAAAAATGACGAAAAAAATATATACTATACTTAGAAATAGTTTTTTTATCCAAAATTTTACTGTAATAGCAAATTTCTCGCACAGCAAAAGTTCATCCAAATAAGCATTCCTGATTATCCAAACAAACATTCTTGATTATGCAAGTAGATAGCAAATTTGCTCAGAAAGATTTCACGTTTGTTTGAATATGCTACCGCAAACTGCTAAAGTTGGGATATATATTGATCATGGCCTTAACAGGATACTTTTTTGAATTCTCAAGACTCTCAATCAGTTTTTCGAGATCGACTTCCTCATGACAACATCCCAAATATCAGCAAATATGACGAAAAATAATAAATCTACAGCATAATTTCGAAATGATTTGTCGATACCTGCTGTTTTGACACTTGTAATGTTGACATATTTGCATGTTTGGAGAAATTGTCTTAACTAAATTTATTTCTTGCTTTTTCAATCAACGTCATGATATGTTTTTTGATGAACTAATTGTGCTGCCTGCGTAATCATTTTCTGCTGCGTTAAGTTACTCTTAGTTTTTAAATTTTTAAAACTTTTATTAGTAACAATCTCTGCATCTGCAATCTTTTCGCGTCGAGTTTGGCAGCGCTTGTTGAAGTTTGACCATAAAAGACGAGAAATAATGGTGCAGCTAATAAGATCATAGAAAAAATCTCTTTATTACTTGTCTTAAAGTCACTTTTTTAAAAGTCAGTACGGCCACAACTCTGAGCTCAAGTAATAGTTTTATAGGTGTAGCAGCAACCTCATCTAAATATGTGACACACACATATATATATGCAGTTTCAAAAGTTTGAAGTTATTCTTATTTTCAGGAATTAACGATTTTTCTATCAATTTCAAACAAACTTTCAACTCAACTTGACGATACAACTGTTTTAATTTTATGTAAGTACCAAAGACTAAGAACCTCAGAAACATTGGTTGTTAATAATTGGAATTCGGTGAGAATCCATCAGTCGAAGGGATTTTTTCCTGAGATTATAAGAGTAGCATTTCTGAACACATTTTATCATCCATAAATTTGTACAAATTCTGTTTTCGTATATTTGTTTTAAATCATTCTTTCTTTCTAAAAATATTTTCACTTTGCCTATCAAGAAATTAATGCACTGGAATAATGCTTGATGCTATAGAATAAAATCAACAAACACGTAAACTTTTGACCAAATGACGATTACGTGGCATTCAAGTGAGTGAACTTCTGATCTCATTATCTTAATTCTAATGAATTATTTCATAATTTCTAGTGGGAAGCAATAACATAAAGTAATTCACAATCAGTCATGTGTTGCCTTGGTTTATATCATTTTTTTTTTTCAAAGCAAGGCTCGATTGGAAAAATGCAAGATAGGAATTGAAGAATAGAGATTTCAAGAAAAGCAATTAAGTGCAGGTATATTCATTTAGTAGATTTTTTAATAACTGGCAATTTCTGCACATTTAATAATATATTTACAATTAGTAGATTTTTTGAATTTGATTCAAATTTTCATTTATTTTATCCTATACCTTTTGACTCAACTGGCATAATCCTGTGATTCTAAAGCATCATCCACAATTTCAAACTATTTCGAAGATATCACTGAATGATGGAAAATATTATCTGTTATTTATAATGAATTGGAAACTTCGTATTTTATTTTGTATTTTATTTTAAGTGGCAAGTTTTCCAAATTGAAAAAAATTAATCAACAATATTTTGTTTGGTTTAGCAGAGGCCGTCTTGTGAATGTGTTGAAACGTTAACGTTGAATTTCCTACATCTGTATCATATTCAACAATCATATCACCATCCTACAAGTATACTTTTATGGACGGAAATTCAAAAATGAAACTCAAATACTTCAGCTTTTATGTTGATTTGATGAATTTAAATTTAATTTTTATCAATAAATAACTAAAATGAATCTAATTTACTTGAAATTTTCATTGCAATTTAGTTTACTACCTGTAATCCCGAACTTAATTTTGTTTTCTTTTTTCTTTTTTTGATTAACTCTCACAATTTCAGTTCAGTCGGCTTCATCAAGAAACAAGCATCATTATCAGATAAGTGCGATTTTGAAGTGGATTTGAATAAATTAAAAGGTCATTGAGTTCAATCATTTTCGTCCGTTTCATTAACACTATCAATTTAACGCAAATAGATTGCTCGAATATTGAGTGTTGGTTAATTTTTAATTAATTTTTAGTTTCATAATTGGAATTACTAAATCAAAAACAATTGTTTGACCATTAATCCTGGAGAGTAGAAGTAGGGACAACTGTTACAAGAAGCATGTATAAACGTGACTAATGGAAATGAATACTCAATTTTCAAACTGTTAATTAGATTTTTTTTTTATCCTAAAACAGCAAAGAAATATCTATCATGTTTTCATTTAAAATGCTAAAAAATTCACGCAAATTTTCAGAAACATGCTTATATAGATGATCATTTTTTGAGTACTTCTGAAATCAGCGGAATTTCCAACATCCATAAATCTGACAAATTTTACTTATTTATCCATCATCAGATTATCCGTTCAAAAACTTCAACACATTTCTCGATGATAAGACAGATACCATCGTATACTTCCCAAAAACTGTTCTCGATGTCAACCATTCAAGCATTCCGCTTTAATTTATTCTTTGCTTAAGCTTTTGATTAGTTGCTCGATTTAGTACTGCATACAAATTATTCGCAAAATTCGCACATCCGTGTTATATTCAAAGTTTTATCAGCATATCAGCAATAGATTGAACAGAACAAATGGATTATATCTAAGCATTCAAAACATTACATTCGGAGTGTCACATTTAAGTTTGTTGCTTTTTCCAATGATTTCTTATAATTAATTATTTTATTCTTTAATTGCACTGTCGTACTGTTAGTTGAGTGTAAAACGGAAAATCAATCAGCTCCTTCGATCTCTTCTGTCTTTAATTCACAAGAAAGAAAGTATTTTAAGTAAGAATTTCTCATAATCTCTATTATAGGATATTTGATAAATTAGTATTAAAGCATATATCTTATTTCAGTTAAATAATGAAATTTAAAACATTCCATGGTAAAATTAACAAACGAATGCTAATCAATGGGTTCGATGATCGAATTATCAGATTATCAGAGACTTTTTTCAGTTTGCTTATCTGTTTCTCTTTAAAAGTAGGTGTTTTTGTCATGAATTTAATGAAATCGCAGAATAAAAACGAATGGATTTAAAGTTCAATCCATATGCTGGAAGATAATGAACAGTTATTGAATGACTGCGAGTATGCGGTGATTATTAGTATTGACGGTACATTTTTTGCTTTTGTCTTTATTTACTAATTTTAAAATCAAATTTCTTAAATGCAGTGGATAAAATTTTCTTTGATCATTAAATATTATAAGACTTATTTCCGATTCGATAGTGAATTGTTAGAAACTTCAATGCATCTTTATACGCTGGTTTTGACTTTTCTCTGAATTTAAAATCTCCCAATCAAAAAAAAAAATAATAAGAATAATTTATCGTAAATTGCATTGTTTGTATATTGTTTGAGATGTGAACTAACAAGAGGCTATTCATTTTTTTAGAATCATATCATTCAGCAGAGGGTAGATGCTCGAAAATTTGATTTTTTGTGTATCAAGCCGAGAATTTCTGCATTTTTTCCAGCATATAAGAGTTTTCGCACAATCATCATACAAAGTTCCGCAATTTCTGATATTTCGGAAGTTTGAATTTATCCAACTTCTACTTGAATGTATCTGATATTATTTCAGGATCGATTCCCAAATCTTAGATATGGCTTTTCAATTATTTGATTGAAACTGGGTTTTTAAATTTCCCTTTTTTTGAAAAATCATTTCACTTCCAAAGAATATGTCAGATAAACAGAATTTATTTATTTATAAAAAACAGTAATCGATAAATTGGTTGCCAATGTATGTATGCATGAAATGATATTTCACGTAGTTTTAGATAGTTACATGAACTTCTATTATCAAAAATCATTTAGTAAATAACAATCAAGGAAATATATTACCATTATTATTGCTTGAATGTTTCATTTAATTTAATATTTATCTATTACAAACTTTCATAAATTTTGTTGAAACTTTAAAACTATGAAAAGATAACTAATTGGATGTACATAACATATTAGGCTGATTTATTGTTCGATTAATTTTCAGCATTTTTTAACTTTCACTCGAAATTCATTCCACTTTTTAAGCTTTACATTGAAACAAAGTATTATTTCTGGAATTGTTATAAGGCAGATGTTCCGGATCGTTTTTCAGCTGAAATGCCAGTAATTGTCATTTGCCCTAATATATATTGTAATGATATTCATTTATTAATGTAAGAGAAGGAGAAAAGAAAGACGGTCGTAATTTACTGTTACAGTAAGTTTACTAAAACGATCCAAAGTTAACAAAATATTTCGGAATTTTTGATTTTCTTGAAATAATAACTTTCAATTAGTATCGAATTCTTCCATTAAGATTTCTCGGGTTGATAATATGGAGAAAGAAAATGGAGGAAGGGTGAAGAAAAACAAAAGGAAAAAAACTTTTCAAGAAGAAAAAGGAACGATATAAATTGACATTCAAACAAGAGAAAAAAAAAATTTCCATTAGCATTTATGAGCTATTTTTGCTTAAACTTAGTATGTTTACTGCTTCTTTTGCTAGAAAATAATTTGCCATTTTATTTGAAATTAAAGCGAACTTGCGGGATTAATTTGCTTTTTGCTTCAAAGAGAAGTGAAGTGAATTCATTGCAAATTCATGACAATCTCACGACATCATTTAGCAATAAAAGCTTCATTTATTATTAAATTTACTGCTAACAAATTTTAATTATAAAAGCGAAAACGACAAACACTAATGAATTCAATGCACTACAAGGAATACTGAAGCATTGAAATTTTGCAGTCAGATATTGAATTTATAATCAATGAATTAAGTTTTTAAAATTAAATAAAATTAAAACTTACTAACTTACATTTTTATGTTTTGCTTGATGTTTCTCATCCATTGCCGAAGATGCTGAAAAACGGAACAAAATTTCTGAATTGATTAAATTATAATCAACATTCTGCATGAAAGAATCGTTAAGATCGATGTTAATAGAACTAAGAAAAAGATGAAAGAAAATGACAAATAAATTTTGAAATGGCATTTATTTATTTTTAGCAGAAGGAAAAATTTATATTCTTTGAATATTGGTCATCAAAAATTTGTCAAAATGGAGAAATAGAAAAGAATAAAATGCTTTGTCAAAAAGATAACGCAAAGTGGTGGAAGAAATTTTTTTCCCTTTTTTTTTTTTCTTTGCAGTAAATTTCAAACAGCGATAGTTTAAAATCGCATAAGAAAGGAAGGAAGGAAGGAACGATTCGTAAGGAATCTTTCTTGAGTGACAAGCTTTGATGAGTAAAGACGAAGTAAGGTGACAGTAGTACCATCATCATCATCCACCGTGACTGCTGCTCCTCCAATTGATAATGCAGGAAGCAGATGCTGCTAATCCGGAAGTTAAAACAATTTCAAAAGATGAAGAAAAAAGAAAGGAATTTCCCAACCTTCCAATTTTTTCGTTGCTTTTTTTCAGAAAAAAGAAAATTAAAAATCAGAAAAAAAGAAAATCAAGAATAGAACAGAAAAAAGAAGAGAAATTTTTCTGTTTGAAAATTTTTATGAAAATAATAGTTTTTCATTTTTAAAAAAGATGCACATCTATGATTTGTGTTGCAAAAAAAATGAATATACGACAGATGGTCTAAAAGTAGCTATCGTAGGATTTATTAGAATTTTCATTGCTAACAGTTAATATATTCAAATAAATGAAAATGTGATTTTCTCGTAAATCAGTACTTTGTAAAATTGTTAAATTTCCATGATATTATCAAATAAAGCCTATGAAATAATTGTTTGAAATGTAACTTGAAAAGAATTTATTATTTTTTCGTTTCTTCGAATATTTTCAAATAACGACAACCTGTTCATTTCAAAAGTGCCTCTTAATGAATTCATCTTGTGATATTAGGAATTCATTAATTGTTGCAACTCTTCTGTATGAAACTATTTATTTGTCAGCATCACTTCATTGCAAATTTAAAAACATCGGGAAAATTCTTCGAATAAAATGTCTGTTGTTGCTATGAAGTAGTTGTTGCTAGAAAAAAGTTATTATTCTATTCGTTATTTAGAAAAGTCATTATTATTATTCAATGCGAGCTATCATACGTTTGCTTATTTTTATTAATTGTCTAATCATCAATGTATTAGACTGAGTTTGATTAAAATTCGAATATGAATTATTCTGATAGATTCAAATTGATTTATTACGAAAGAACAAGTATGCAAATGATGTCACAAGTTTTTTTTCCTTCTTTTTTCTCCCTCATAAATCAAAGAAAAAAATTGCCGAAATGTTACTTTATAAATTAAACTGAAAAATTTCTTCACTATAGCTGAAATATTGTCATCTTTTCAAATGCAAGAAAAATATATATCGAATGAATAACAAAAAAAAAAAGAAAAAAGCACTCAGTTTTCATTTTTAAAAATTTCACTCTTTTTTCTTGCAATATCGATTCGTTTCTGTCAATTCCATAACAATATAAATATTTCAATCCTTTTCTCTTCTTATTAACTTACGCATATTTCCTTCTCAAAAATATTATCATCGTTATTATCAATTGTTCATTATTATCAATTGTGCACTATTAAATGATGATAATCCTCAGCTGGGATCGAAATATATCTTCATTTACATTTTAATTTTAATTTATGATCTTTTAGCATAGAATTTTAATTTATATATCTAAAGGTTTATCTGCGATGATAAATATAAATGCCAGATATTTCGATGGTTTCATTTTAGATTTATGACAGCAGTATAGATGATAGGATAATGATAATGGATTGCGGATTGATAGATATGATTGGATGATGATGGAAATGCATTGCGGTAGAGTTTACATAGCTGAACGCTATGCAAATGATCCATTACGACGAGTATATTGAGAGATAGTTTATGCGCAACTGCTCAACTGTGAATGACCACTTGACCCGACCCGACCCGACCCGATCCCAAGTTGTTCACTCTTTATCTCTTTCTCTCTCCTTCTTTTCTTCCTCGATTATTAATTCCATCGATGATTGACATTCAAATACTTACACATTACTACTACTAATGCTATTAATTACTATTCGATCCGCGTCGTTATGTATGTCATAAGCTAATGACCTCGATAGGTCACTTCATTTTGTCCTCCTATTCCTCATCTCTCTCTCTTCCTCTCTCCTGAAAAGATCACTTTAATTTTCGCAAGAAAAAGCTTTAGTTGAGAAGGACAAATAACATACAAATATACAGTGTAGCTCTAGTAGGGAGGGAGGTGACACATATATCGAGGACGGGTTGAAAGTCTCGACAAAGTCCTCTTTTCTCCGTCCGGTCATAGGAGGAAAGAAATACGCCTGTCCGTCAGCATTTTTTAATCTCTCCCATTTCCTCCTCCTATCTCATCTTAACTCCCTCATTTTTTTCCTCCTTCATCATCATTATCATTATCACTATCATTACCATCATCATTAGTGCTACTACACCAACACCTCTAAAATACCACTAACCCAATGAGCAGGCAGGCAATAAATCATTTTTATACAAACGACCTCTTTCACGCTATTTTTATCAGCTAAAAATTGGCGAAATTATTATGTCACCGTCACTCTTCGTAGCATAGCTTTTTCGCTTTAGCAATTTCATTTTACTTAAATTCAATTGCTATTACTTTTACTTCGTTTTTTTTCGTTCTTAAAACCATAAATTTTGAACTATCATCATATCATTAATTTAGTATTTATACTTTGATTTTCGCATTTATGTTCTATATCCCATCCATTAATATCAATAATTATGATAATGTGTTGCGAATTTTCTACCTTCATGCTAATGAACAATGCAGCAACACCTTGCGTAACCTTTCTTTATCACTCATTGTTTTTCATTTCATCATTATCATATCTTGCTAGCTGTCATGTTATCCTAACTTTATCAACAACTAATTTAATGCATACAGTTGCATAAGATACTTCTTCTCCTCCTCCTTTATCATTGTTGCAACAGAAAATGATAAATTACAAACAGCCCCTTATCTTTTTATCTAAGCAATTTGAAATGGATGAATATTTTTCACAGAGTAATTAAATATTTATCCTACTCTTTTAACTGTTACTAATAACAAATGTATTTAAATTTCTGCAAAAATGGTTTTTTTACATATTTTAATTATTTCAAAATAATCAAATTAATAGTATATCAAAAATACAGTAGTTAATATTAATATTTCTGATAAGAAAAATATACATTTTTGTTTATCATTTGTATTCTTCCTCCACACATTATCATTTCAACTTTAAAAATTAATATACTGTAATTGAAATAATTGTTGAGGAAATATTTGCCAGCAATATTTTACTTTCAATTGATTCATTCCTTGCGAAAGAAATGATGCTGATATCATTGTTTACCTAATGAATGAGCATGTATATTGCAATGTCATGGAATGATTAAGTGCGATGGTTATCATCACATTGTAAATTAATTATCAGCAAAAGGACAAATTGATAAAAGAAATGGAATTGTTGTTGACAAAAATTTTCCTGCGTTAAAAGTAGACAAATGTTTAAAACAATAATGCGATAAAAATAACAATGAAGCAATAAAAATAAATATTTGGCAATAATAATCCTCGTAATTTTAATATGGAATGCAAATTAGTAATCCAAATGAGAAGTGATAATAATGATAATTATGAAGCAGTAAATGGGATCATATTTGGATCTGATATACTTGATTTTGAGAATAAATTTGAAATCATTCTTTCACTTTAACTTACACTTTCGAAAATTGGAATAAGAAGGCTGACTAATTGATAGCTTTACAAGTTTTGTTTTAAAATCCCAAGCAGTATAAATCATTTGCACTATTTACACCAACAATCGTTAATTAAGAAATGATGTCACTGACAATATATATGTATGTAATGATAAGTATTTCATGGTGATTAATGATTTGATAAATGTTTGTCTCTCTCTCTCTCTCTCTCTCTTTCTCTCTCTCTGTGTATATGTTTCTCTGTGTAAACAAAAGTTGATATATGGTTGAAAAATGACTTATATATGTGCTGTATGATCAGGAAGACCTGAAAATTCTCGCTGTAATGATTTATCAGCGAGATATTGATTTATTAGCGAGATCAATGATATTGATTTATCAGCGAGATCAATGATATTGATTTATCAGCGAGATAGATGATAAGCATGGGATAATTTCAAGATATTTTACTGAATACTGGATAGACAAATATATAACTAATATCCAGAACACTTCCTGAGCGAATTTCCAATGGATGATGATAACACGTTAGGGATTGATGGACAGCTGCCCATAAGGCCAATCTTCCCTTTCTCACGAAACAAACAAATCAACAAATGGCCAGACAAACAAAAATAAACACACACAGAGAAACAGATACAAATATGTGAAATGAAAAGGCTCCCTAATTTTCTTAAGTTTGAAAAGTTTTTTTTTTTCTTAGACAAAAACTTCTTTTTTTCAGGAAAGAGAATATCGAAATTTATTGTCCTTCCTAGAAGATTAATTATTTTCGTGTTACATTCACAAATTATTGCCCTCCGGAATGTTTTATGGGACATTTTGGTCGTGTTGATTTTTACCTTTCTTTCACCTTTCCGTTCCATGTCTTTCTCCTCCTTCTTTTCCACCTTATTCGTTTTTCTCCTGCTGTTATCTTTCCACCTTTCTCAGACGCATCTCTATGTACATATTTTTCTCACCCCAATTAGTAATTTGATTAATAACAGATTTTGGTTCCTTATAAACTCTCTGTGAGATAATTAGCACAAGATAATTATTAGCAACGTGTCGAATACATCTTACTCAGATTACTAATAGAAGCTGTTGCAAATAAGAACGATAATGGGAAATGGAGTGGAAAATGCGAATTCAATTTCATTTTTATGGATTTTTAAGAAATGGCATTATTTTGGCATATATGCCTGCCAATCAAAGCAATACCAAAATTTGCATTTCATTGAAATTTGAGACAGACGGCAAATCTCATTATGAAATCAAACCCAAAATGTGTCATTCTCAGTGGCTTTCAACTAGCTAAATGTTAGCATTTTGTACCAATTCATACATTTATACATATATATTTATGATATATTCCTCTTCTTACTCATAGCTTCCTGAAATTTAAATGATTGAAATTATTCTTTGATTTTATTTTATTTCTCCTTTATTTATATTCAATCAATAAGGAGAAAATTATTGTTATTATTATTATTCCGCAAAACTTCTCTTTATTCTTCCCCAATAGAATTATATTGGAAGAAAATTCTGAAATTTGAAATTATTTCATCAGTTTAAATAAATTTAATTCAGGCCCAAATATTATAAGCTAAAATTTTAAAAAATTTATTTTCTCGTTGAAAGAAATATTAAACTTTCAGAGCATAACATTAACATTTTGATCAAATTTTAACGAAATTTTTAATTTTAATTTTTCATCTTTTCTTTTTTTTTTTAACATTAAAAGAAACAAATTTTGTAGGGAATTATCATTAATAGCAGCATTTCTTTTTCTACCTTCCTCATTAAAAATACGAGAAAATTAAGAACGAAAATGTCACCATGGACTGATTCGAAAGCAAATGTTTCCGAAAGAATATAACATGTAACTCTGATAACATAGATTATTGATTGGACAGAAATTTTCAAGGGTCAAAGATTATTTGAAAGATTGTTTGACAGTTTCCTGAAAATTGTCGAATTTAAAATCAATCGATCGACTAATCCATCTTTTGACTAGCGTATAACCTGAAAAATTTTAATCATTTCGTAACAAGTAACAAATCATTAACAATAAAAATAACAAATAAATCACTGTAGACGAAAAAAAAAAAAAGGAAAAGTGGATGAAATTGCCAAGGATGGAATATTTCGGTATATGTCTTCGGGGTAAACATCAATTTACGGTGGATAGCGGGAGAAAGAGAGAAAGGAGTTAATTGTCATAAAACCTAAAAGTTGTTTAGTGTCCTCGAAGAGTTGACGGGGAAATGAGTGGGTGGGTGAGGTAAGGCGGGGCGGGGTAGCTAATAAATTCGGGCGGAGAATTGAAATGTGCACACAGGAGCGAAATAGATTTATTGCTCAGGCAATAAATTATATTTTTGCAGGAGGACAGTGGATAGATTTGTTGTGGCGAATGAAGTATTGTTTGTCGAGCATTATTGCTGCAACAATAGCAACAACAACAACTGCTACTGCTGTTATTGCTACAGCAATTGCAGCAGCAACCATTTCTGTTGCACCATTTCATGCATCATCACCACCATCATCATCGTCATTTTCATCATTTTTGCTAGTTTTACCGCTTATTACCACAATTCTTCTAATTGTTCCCGAACAAGCTCAGTCAACACCAACAGTTACCGAGCATCGATGTTAGTTTTTGTTTACTTATTTGTCGTTTATTTACCATCTTGTCAAGCTATTATCGATTTTATTTTGTTTGTACGATTTCGTCCTTTTTTTTTTCTCCGCTTTTTTTTGCTTTTCATAGAACATAAGTTGTCAACCATATTGCTGTTTAAATTTTGGGAAAAAAGTTGAAAAAAAAATGCTCATGTTAAAGTTTTTTGAGATTGATTTTTTGGTATTTCTGGTACTTTTGAAAGCATTTTTTTTTCCTGAAATTTTTTGAAGATTAACATTGAAGAATAATATTAAAGTCATTAGTGGATGAAATTTTTTCTAATTTACTTTGAGATTCTAGCTAATATTATTGATGATAAAAAAGAAAGGACAGAAAAAAAAAAAGCTAAAATATGAGAAAAAATATTCTGCAACAATAAATTATTTAAGTAACTTATCTTTCTCACTTGATGATTTCTCAACCTAATGATTGTATGGTTATGAAATGAATTTAATGTGAAGACAAAAATCCTGATCATTATTTCGGAATTGAACAATTTTTAACCTAAGGGACAAGCAATGTAATTCTTCCATTGTTCAAACTTCTTTTCAAGTTTTTTTTTTTCGTTATTTCTATGAGAAAATATTTTTCCTTTTTATTCTATTGATGAGCTCAAAATTTCATTCAGTGATTAGCAATTTTGAATTTATTGAGAATATTAAGTTTTTGTTGATTGATAATCTGTTTTCATCTGAGTAGTACCATTTACATATGCCAGATAATGAACAGGTCATCTCAATTTATCACATTTCTGATATAAATATTTCCTGATAGTGCTAGTTTTCAAATTTATTCCATTTTATCCATCATTATCAGCCGATTAACCCTTTCAAATCATTTATTTTTCCTGATTTCTTGTAGTTAGTGAATTGAAGTATTCCAGATTTGATTGAAGTATTCCAGGTTGCTTTTTTCGTATAAAATGACTGATATATCTGTTTGAAAATGAGTATGCACAACAACTGACCACTTATAATATTTTCCAAACTCTCCTGAGATCTTTTATAACACAAAGCTAAAAGTCAAATTCAAAAGTTCATTTCTTAAAAAAAAAAAAAAAAGTGCCAAGCAGTAGCAGAAATCTTCGAAATTGTTTTACTTTACAATGTTTGAAAAAGTAAAAAATCGATAGAAATATATGTCTTTTAGTTATTGAAATATTAAGTAAATAAAAATAGATTTAATCATTTAATACGCAGCATAATTAATCACTAATTAATTTTCAAGAAATTCATTTTCCTTTTTTTTTTTTCTCAGCAATGTTTTTTGTTGTCAATTTTTAACAATAAATTAAATACGATTATATATGTGATAGCATTTCAATTTCAATGTAAAGCACAGTTAGCTTCACATGTGAATATTTGCTACCTAAGATCGATCATTAACTATTTTAAATGCTAATGAGGAAAAAAAAAGAGATAAAATGATCTAACAAGCGGTTTTATCACTCAACCAAATGATATGTGCATGCGTATGTTGCAAGCAATTTTTTTTCAAAATCTGCAACATTATTTCCTTTTCAAAATTCTTTTTATCAGCCGAAAATTTCCTTCACTGTTCATGTTTTGTTTGCCATGAATAGACATGAATAATGTCTGATGTTTTAAAATTGAAAAATCGGTGATGTTCAAATTTGTTTCGTTTTCAAATTCCTATTTAAACAATGAAATTAATGGATGAAGCGAAATTAATGGGTACATTTAGATGATAGTCCGGGTAATCCTGAATGGTTTATATGAACTTTCAATGGATATTTTCTTTCTTTCCTTTTTTTTGCTTGTTCTTTCTTTTTTGAAATTTATGACAAATGATAAGAAATGCGCATGCTTTCTAGAATACTAAAATTTAATTTCTAGCATAAATTTGTAATAAAATTTTTAAGTTGATATATTTAATTATTTTTTTTTATTTGTTTCAAAAAAAGTTCGTTGAAATTACTTCGATTAAAGACATCTTTTAACGATACGATAGTTAAATATTCCAATAATAGATTTTTTTTTAAAGTACTGTAAAACTTGATAATTTAAGGAAAAAAAAAAGAAGCAAACTGTTTCTTTCTTTCTCCAACAATATAACAATATTGAAGAGGAAAGAATGAATATAGGTTTTTGTTGAAAACCGCCATATTCTTTGAACAATACCGGCACATTGAAATTATTCGCGAAAAAAAAAAAAGAATTGGATAGGAAGAGGGAGTAAATTTCCCATTTTATGTCAAATCAAGTTAGCATATAACAAAAAGAGAGAAGAAGAATACAATAAAGTTAATCCAACTGTTTGAAATTAAAAAAAGAAGAAAAGATTATTTCAATAAAAAAGAAAAACAAAAACTTGAGAAAATTGGAAATTTCATCCAGATTATTCAGATTATATATGGGTCATTTAATGTATTAATCTGAATGCCGGGGAAAAATATGTCCCATAAAATGTGATGCAATCATGCATTTTTGATTATCTCTAACAATAAAATGCTTACCACATTGCTAATCGTTTAATCATCTATATTTGACTTTTTTATCTATAATTTATATCATTTCATTTTTTTTCGGAATGAAATTATCATTTTTACAAAAGAAATATTAAAAAGAAGGAAAAAAACTACTAAATGCTATCAATCCAACAAAAAATAACAATATCATATTGAAACGTAAAACAAATTACTTTGTAGCTCTATTGCTTTTTTTTCAATTTACATTTCAAGCAAATGCATTTTAATTGTTTTAAGATAAGTCTATTAATTACTATTACTTTGGGTTGTCAATTGTCACAGTGATATCATCCGGAAATGGATAGAAAAAGGGGGTAATATATGTTTGTGTGTTTGTGGAAAGTTTGACGGTTCTTTCCAGACAAATCGGTTATATTCAAAAATATGGTGGAATAAAGTGGAAAATATGGCACAATGTCCTCAAGCTTTCTTTCTTTCTTTCTCTCTCTCCCTTTCGCTTTCATTTTTTGTCTAAAATTGGCGAATATTGACATTTTAATCCTGTTGCTTGATATAGACAGAGCTTATTGCCATGGAATCGAAATTGTTGAAGGATAAGAAGGCGGAAAAAGAGGAATCTAGTAGATGACACATTGAATAGGCCCTTTTACAGCTTGCTTGTCCCATCATACCAGTGACCGAAAGCGGCCTGGCCTGGCCAGTGGCATTTAACTATTCCAAAAAGATCGTCCATTCTGATAGTGCCATTATGATTTTGATTCGATCGTTTGATGAACTTGGTTCGTTAGTTAGTCCCTTTCCATCCATCCTTTCTTCCTTCTTGTTCTTTGGTGTCGTCCCCTTAACAGCTTGTGTCCCCAAATGTGACGAGAAGAAAGAAGCAGGAAAGGAAGATTGACATGTTCGCCGAAATTATCGCCGTAAAATGTCACACCGCTTTACATTAAGGGATATGGACCGGGAGAAAAGGGAATAGGAGGAGAGAGGAAGAAACGAAAGATTGGGGAAATATTTGAAAAATGGATTATTAAAAAAATTCACCAAAAAAAAAAAAAAGAAACAAGGAACAAGTTTTGAAACTAAAAAAGCGTGCAAACAAACGTGATGATTCATTTCATGTCGTACGACCAAATAACAAGAATTTACTGCAAAGTTCAGAGATCAAATTCAAAACAATTTTTCTTTTTGTTTTGACATCAGTGCTTCGCTATCTTAATTTATTCTCTCTTTCATTTGTTGCTAAAATTTTGAGTAAATCGCTTTCTGATTGGCATGATGCATGAAAGTTTTTGTTTTAAAATTTCAAAGAAATGTGATGATTGTAATTGTTGGTTTTATTTCGCATATTTTCCACTTTTTTCCAACCATAATGATAACATCAACAATTACAATTTTTTTGATCGAAGAATTCTGCAATATTCGTCTGTCAATGCAACTATTGTTCGTTTGTTTTTCTTTTTCTTTTATTTCAAGTTTTCAATAATTCAAACGAGAAAACGGTTTTGCTGATTAAAATAAAACGGTGAAATTTCAGCGCCACCAGATTTGTCAATACCGTCACAAACAGAATTTCGTGTTCCAATAGGGACGAAACAGTTTAGACTAATATGTCCTGTCAAGGAGAAGAACGATGACCTTTTGATGATTCAGTGGAAGAAAAACGATGAGCCAGTAAGTTCATCTGTACCTTCTTGTTTCTTTTTTTTTTTTTTTCTTTATTATTTTTCTTTATTTGCTCTTTTTTTTTTCCTTTGTTTCTCTTTTATTCGATCTTTCTCTTCAAAATATCTTAGAAATTTATTTAAAAATTTCAGGAAGGTATGATAAAAGTTTCAGATTATCATTATTAGTTTATTTTATCATTATTAGTTTATTTCTAATAATTGATGCTACTGATTGAAAGAATTTGGTTAATCTTCACAAGTCTAAACTATTTATTTTGTTACAATGAATTTCAAGTTAAAAATTTGAATGTTAAGTTTCACAAAAATATCGATAATTAAATAAATCGAAAGAGTAAACTGTAGAACTTTAAAAAGCGATGAAATATCCGTTCTTCCTTTATCAGTTAATCTTAATCTCATTCGTTATTATAATATTCATCGATCCATTTCAAAATACAAAATCGAACTTTTTTATCACTTCCAATATTTGAAACTCAGCCTATTTATCTATTCAAGGATCAGTTTAACATTTCACACTATCACTATGAACAAAACTTTAACAATTGATAGAAGAAGCAATGATGATTTTCTAGTTTTTGTGCAGCAATTTTCAAATGCTTTCGTAAAGCTAATACTGCTAGCTTATTTGATTGGAATAGTACTGGTAATGCATTTCAAATCTAATCAATCATCCACGAAAGTTTTATTTTTGATTTTTCTTGCTCTTTTCACATTCTTCTAAGCTTTATCTTTCCACATCTCATTAATTATCTTCTGTTTTTTATTTTCTTGAATTATGGATTGATCGTATGCGTATAAGTAATGTATCATTTCGATTAGTGTTTATCGAAATGATTGAAATAAAAGCTATGTCACTTATATAACATTTGATAAAAAAAGCATCTAATTTGTGAATTGAATGAATTTAATATTTATATTCCATAACAAAAATTTTAATCCAATGAAAAAGAAAATTCGTATATGTTTTTTAATTTTAATTAATTAATATTATGATTGTAAAAGCCATCTTGCGTATAATTAAAAAGAAAAGAAACGAGATATTTTGAGAATTGGGCAAAGGATGATATTAAACAGATAATCTATCATCGTTTTTTTTTTAAAAAAAAAGGAAGCAAAAAGAAAAATTATTCAGTATAAATAGAAAATAAAAATTAGACAATTTATTATTTGAAAGAAAATAGAGAATTTATTCGGTGATTAACTTGAAATCGTGGATAACAGTTGCACTTTTCCTGCATCATATTTGTGACTTTCTAAGAAATTATTCCAAGAAAATGAGTAATGCAATTATTTGTTAATTTTAAATTTAATTGGTTATTTTTCTTCCCACTTCATATTTTCAATGAAAATGTCGGATACTTAAAACTTGTATACTAGAGGCGGGAATCAAAGTTTATGCTACATAACTGCCTTAAGGTCATACAAAGGTTGGTACTATATGACAACCTTGTAGTTTTAGGTCATTACTTTATAATAATAATAATGAGTTTAAAATCTAATGACCTGTAGAAATATTAAGCTTAAAAGCACATACTATTGAGCTCATAAACTAATTTATAAAATAACAAGTAAATATGAAAATGCTGTGCTAAAGTTGAATATTATTTGTTTGGTCAATTCGGAACTAAGCACACTTTGGCTTATTTGCATCGATCTTTTGTTCTGAAATGCCTCAATTAATCTGTATTCTTGAAGATTGGATTTGATTTCAACAATCGCTTCAAATTAGCCCGATCAGATCGTGAGCTAAAAATTCGTAATCCGCAGCTATCTGATGGTGGAATATATCAATGCCAAGTGGTTAATGGATTTGGACATCGGGAATTGAATTTTACCGTAACTTTTTACGATCCAGCGGTGGAGAATGTTCAAAATACTGACAGCACACTTACGCTCACCACTAATGGTAATTTATTTTAATTACTCAGCTCAAATTGAATTCAAATCTTTTGATGATATATTCCAGTCAAAATTTGAAATTGTAGACTGTACGAGTGAATGCTGAGAATTGATGCATTGTTGAAAAGAAATGGCAGTCAGTTGGAACTAATTTTTATTTATAACTGAGAGGGGAAGAAATGATGTTACAATTCGAGAGATAAATGGAGGATGAGAAAATCAGTAAATAACCACACTTCGTAATTGAGACAGTGATTGAGAGTTATTGCTTGGAAAGGACGATGATGATTGATAAAGTTTTGCAGAAATGCTTGAAAAAATTAGAAACTATCAATCCGTTATGTTGAAATTATGAGTGAAAGCAAAAAACGCGAACTTTTGTTGAAAGTTCTGATATTTAAATTTAAACAATTTCTTGAACTGTTTGATGGAATGTATATAATATGGAAAGATGGAATTCAAAAAATAGATTGAAATCATTATTGATTCTATAAAATTGAAAAAGCAAGTGAAATTTTTGATGATAAATTCTCGTTTTAATAAAATTCCATTTAGCACAAAATATTTCAATCAGATACTGCGAAGCAAACAAAAAATTCTGTTATTGTTTTTCCATCATAATCATTGACAGTTTTTACAATCTTTATATATTTTTATTAAATTAGACAATTATAATGGGAAGATGTGTTTGAAATTTGATTTATTCAGATTTTGCTTAGTTATTTGTTTGAAAAAAGTAATTGCAGCATCTCCACCAATATGGAAAAACGAAACGGAAATTCGAAATTGGATGATAAATCCTGTAAGAATAACAATTGGTGGAGCTTTATTGCTGAAATGCCCAGCTAAAGGAAATCCATTGCCACATATTACTTGGCTAAGAGATGGCAAAGTCTTAGAACGAGGTATTAATATGAAAATGATTATCAGTCATTTCTTGAACTTTTATTATTACTTATTTTTTTTTAAAGCGGAAAAAAAAAATCATAATTCTCATTTATCACTCGAACTATTAGAGTAAAAAATTATTCATGCATTTTCTAAATGATAATTTTGAAAATTTTGCAAAACTTCAGAAATTACTTATCATTATTCTTCGGCGATACTTTACCTAAGCGATGTACAACCTAGCGAAGGTGGTAAATATGTATGTAAACTAGAAAACGAACATGGCAGTATCGAAGCGTCATTTCATGTTTATGTGGAAAATTTCTTCGAAGGTTTAGATGGTGAAAGTTGGTCCATTGATCAGACTAATGCACAACTTTATCCAATCATTGATGAACCCTTTAATAATACTGTTCGGGTTGGTCGAACTGCTCAATTTCAATGTAAAGTTAAGAATCAACAACAACCGCTTATTAAGGTATCATTATTTTTACGTTTTAACGCATATAATTGATTTGATACTGTTTCTAATATCAATCCATTATCTTTATTCTGACGTTGCTGAGATTTAGCAATAGCACTGTAATCCAAATTAGCTTATCATTTCAGATTCTGATATAAGTTCAAGTGATAGTGATGTCAAGATGAATTTTGGCATATGTATTCAAACCATTTTTTTAGCTTAAAAAATTAGTGATGAAGTTGAAAATTTTGTATAAACCATTATAAAAGCACTGATAACTTAATCAGCGGAAAAAATCTTTAACAGTTTGAAATGTCGTGCAAAATACGAGTGATTAAGCATTAATCACGTTACAGAAAGCATAATTGACACTTGTTACTTAATGAATTTTTTTTTTCTCGTAATTTTAGTGGTTAAAACGGGTGGAAGATCCGAATGCAATTCGTCAAACAAATGCAAACGCAACATTAATTCATGCAAATAACATGCATCTCTTACTATTGGAAAAGCCGGAAACAAGTGCCGAATTATCAGATGGTGTAAGCCTAAATAGGCTTATCATTCCGAATGTACGATATGAGCATTCTGGCACATATCTTTGTGTGGTGACAAATGCTCATGGTGATATCGCTTATCGATCAGCATATCTTCATGTTATTGCAAGTTAGTTCTTGCAAATTTCCATATTTTTGTTTTTAAATTTTAAGGCACTTATGTTTTACTGTCATATTGGCTAATGATTTATTGATCTTTCATTTATAACAATATTAGTATGGCCAAGTGTAAATAAAAAAATAAAAAAAAAACCAACCAATCGATATGTTTTCTAAGCGAATAAATCATTTTTCAGGATCGGATCATGGAGTATTATCGAATCTTTATTTTTATGCTGGTTTATTGGTATTAATTGTCGTATTTACATTAATAACTTACGCTGTTCACTTCTTACGGAAGAATCAGGCTGCTAAAAGCACTGAATCAGCTCAAGGTATCACAAATATTCGGTATTCATTTTCATTAAGGCCTCCACCTCCAAATCTTCCACCTCCGAAAGCTCCAGCATTACCTTCTGAACGACAACAATTGATGCCAAATAATCAGCCCTGTGATCACTATACGGTAAATTCAACAGCAGCCACTTATTATCCACAATTTGCTACTCCAGATAAAAAGTTACAAAAGTAAATAACTATTGTTATTCATCTTTTTTTTCTTGCCATAAATTAAGTTACTTAAATATTACATTTCAATTTACTGAGTCAAAATAAAATGAAATTGATGGATTTAAATTAATAATAAAATTCTTTAGAGAAATCTTCTGATGGTAGGAAGGCTAGCAGAAAACTTAGAAATACAGAATCATATCACTGAGTGATATGAAGAAACACTATGTCGATAATGATGAAAGGATCTCAGCAGCTGATCATGAAGAGGAAATGAGAATTGAAATTTTTGAAAATTTAGAAAATCAAAAGATTGAAATTAATTGGAGAAAAAATGTTTGATCCTTTAAAATTTCGTTTTGTTTTAGAATAATAACTGAAAGTGGTACACGTCCAACACCTATCCGACGTACAAATGGTGGTGATACGAAATATCGATTAAAAGATGATTACATAAGTTCACCTAAATGGGTACATGCTAAAGGTGATAGTATCGAAGTTGAAATGGACCAAAATTTATTAAAAAACCGATCTACTCAATTCATAATCCGGTATCAGTAGTATACGGTCGAATTGATAACATTGGTCGACAGCAACAAAAATCTTTCGTTACCACTGGTAATTTACAAAAAAGGTGATTGATCCAAAGATTGATTGAAATGCATAATTAGTAATATTCCAGAAAAGTTGGCATTTTTGTGTATAGTAATAGGTTTTTCTCTTGCTGTGAAATAAAATTTTTTTTTTTGTTTGTTTATTTCTTTTTCCCCGCATGAGCTTTGATTCTATTGTTTTTCTTTTTTCTTCGTGTATCATGACTTGTTTACGAATTGTTTAAGTATATTTCTAAACTTAATTCAGTTGTTAGTCTGTAAATTCTATGATAATTGTCACTATAATTTTAGCAGTCTACAAATTATATATCCATAATTTAAGTGATTTCAAAGGAAATGGTATTTTTCGAATTTCGATATATGAGTTTTGTAGGTTATTAATTTGTATAAAACAGTTTCTAGCATCATATAGATTTGGAAAGGGTGACAGGAAATTGATTTCTGCTCATTTATAGCTTATTTTTTTATGTGATGAATTAATACGAAGACCTGGAAATTGATTTTGGTTATTATTGATATAATTTAATACATCAGTTTTGATTCAATTTCAGATTGAATTTAAACCTAACTAACATCAGAAAAAGTCTGGGATATTTAATTTTCAATTTTTGACCAAAAATTTTAGGATCATTTAAATTTTCATTGAAAAAAAAAATCATTTAAAATATTCCTCGGTTATCATAAAAATAGTGCATTCACTTGACGATCTAATTCTATAATATGAATCGATTCTTTCAATAACGAAATTTACCTGTCATCAGCTATCAGATAATTCCAATTTCATTTAGTTTATGATTAGGTCTTTGCTATTCAGACAGAAAACTGATTTACTGATTTTCTTAAAAAAAATTATATTTATTACGAAAATTCCTTGTTTTAACATTTATGCAGATAATAACTAATTAAAATTATGTCGTTTTAAAATTCCTTTGTTTATTTTGTTAATGTACGATGAGCTTAGTATTTTTAACCCCTGCTCCTGCTCTTTCCATGCGTGTACATGCTATAAATATTTGATTTATTTCGATTAGATACATTAAATAATTTGAATTAGATGAAATGTTGTTATGCAATTTCAATTTTTATTTCAGTATTTATTTTTGTTTCCTAGTATAATCCAAACGACAAATGGATTGAAAAGTATGCATTTTATTTTTCTCTCATCCTTGCTATGTCTGTTTTGTTTTGTTTTTCACATTGTTTTCATCAGCAAGTTTTTGAAATTTTGTCCAAACAACATTGAAGTCTTGGGATCCTGAATAAAAACAATTTTTGAGACAAATCGATTACGGAAGAGCATTGCTTTCATCAAATTAGATTTTACTGTTTCATATTTTTTGAGTATCTTATAGATCGAGATCAAGTTAATTTTACATAAATTTGATGAAAAATGTTGCTGCTAAAAATTGTAAATAACTGAATTCACATACTTAGTTTATTGTTCTTCGATTTATTTAATTTGTAATACATTTAAAATGATTATACTAATGGTTCATATTATTTACCAAATAGAATAAATGAGATTTTAGAAAAGTAAGTGCTTAATGTTTCTTTTTTCATTTTTTTTTTCTTTTTAACAAACTTCAATTGTTCCCTTTACTTCTCTTCAAACTTTTAAATTTTGCATTGAAATTTGATTTTTTAAAGCAATGAGCCTTCCTGTTCAATACAAATCCTGATTTTGCCAAGAGTGCTCTTATCCCTTTGAGCATATTTAAGGTTACAGCTTTTAAAGCTTCCCAATGTCTTAAGCTGATAAAATGAAGAAACTTTTGAGCTGATAAAATGAAGAAACTTTTCAGTCCTTTCTCCACTCAGCGCTTCTCAATTCTTCAAAAATAATGAGAAAAAAAATTTCTCTTTTTTTTGATAGTTTAGAATTATTCATTGCTTATTCAATATTTCTGTCCATTTTCAATATTAAAAATATGCGATTTTTCTGCAATCATCAAAGATTGATCGACATGCTAATCAATCAATCAATATTTGCCCAAAAAGTACTCTCTGTTTACGAAGTACTAATCATTATAGAATGTAACTTATCGATTAACTTTTACAAGGAAAAATGTTTTTTCTGATTGAGGAGCTTTATTTATATTATTATTTTTCCGTTTATTTGAAATGAAGTATTTACGAGTAGTGCTATTTCATGAATTTTTCGTTTTAAATTTTCAATGTTTTTCGTATTTTATTCTTTGTCGTAAATTTTGTGTAAAAATATGAATAAATTCTGGTTTAAATATTTGTCAAAAATTTGCAAATACATAGGGAAAGATGAGAGGAATCAAACGAACATTTTAAATCGGGCAAGAAAATCCTTCATTATCTTTTTGATCTTCAACCTTCCACTCAGCATTATCGATTGGGAAAAATTTATGCAGAAAGTATAAAGTAAATTTTATAATGTTCAAGAAAATTTCTACATTTTGTAACCTTTTCTGATCTTCAAAATTTGTACAATAGAAATGCAAAGAAGAATCAATAGAGCGAAAGTGAAGTAACAAATACGGAACTCTTTATTTTCTTGAACAGAATATATGTAAAATATCAAAATGAAGGAAACTAATTGAAGGATTAACTTTATAAAATATGGAATTACGATGACGATATATAAAATACTATAAGATTTCACAAAATTCGAAATTTCGACAAACTGAATCGATATCACACAGCAATATCTGAAATATCTTGAAAAGGTAAAGAATACAGATAATTTTTTGTTATACAGATCATTTTCTTCTAACCGGAATACAGCTTTTCCGAAATATGCTGAAGTTACTCTAATCAACTGTTAGAAGTATTTCATACTTCTAACAGTTGATTAGAGTAATTTAAACGTAACGAAGAATCAATTTTCTTAATTGGTTGTAATTTGATTTCTCGAAGTTTTTTTCCAAAATCTTATTTAATAAATCATCCTTGGATTTATTGAATCTCTCTTGTATAATGCAACTAAATAATTTTGTTCTAATTTAGCTTTTTATTGATCTTTTCAAAGTATCTTCGAAAAATAATTCCATGGGCCATATCAGGAATTCATGAAGGATTATTCCGATCAATCATTTGAAAGCAGTTGTACTATCTTGATTGTGATTTCGCGATTCTTCAGTTTCATTCTCCTGTTATGATTACGATGTTTAGATTGAATGAAGATATTCTTTTTTCTACAAATTTTTTAAACATTATAAAAACATGAAAAAAGTACAGTCCATGACAGAACACTTTGTTTTGCATGTGTAAGTTTGAAATTTCTTGAGATTAGCTAACAGTTTTGCCTATTTTATCATTGTGAGATTCGTGCCCTTTTTTCTTTTCTGTCTAATTGTTCTGTAAAATATTATTCTCTTTATTATCCCTGTATTCGAAAATAACGGATTTGTAACCGATCGTTATAGTTGCGATTAAATGATTCGGAATTTCACAAACCATGCGTAATAGTATTACGCCAATTCAACGAGGAACTCTCGTTAATAGCAAAATAAATGATTTTTTCTCTTCCAGAAAAAAAAAATTACATCACCAAGAAATAAAATTCCGGCGATGGGCCATTATTATCACAATGATTTTTTTTTTTCAAAATTATGAATTCAGACG
The DNA here is from genome assembly GCA_002249935.1 of Onchocerca flexuosa. Classification (NCBI taxonomy): domain Eukaryota; kingdom Metazoa; phylum Nematoda; class Chromadorea; order Rhabditida; family Onchocercidae; genus Onchocerca; species Onchocerca flexuosa. Next base: position 674,273 of record KZ269985.1, on the reverse strand, counting down.
CTAACAAGAATATTTTGAACGACACCAATGCAATCTTGTCGTAGATTTCGATAGGTTCATAGTTCAAATCTTCCGTATCGTATACTATGCATATGCGATAATTCTTCATTGCAATAATGATTGACATTTATCTACTAATAATGCAACATATGAAGTGGGAGAGTTGTGTGAAACTTCTGAAGTTATGTATAATCATTATAAGCAACTTGGAAAGACTTGAGACAAATGTTTGCAAAACTATCTTATGGGAACATTTGTTTTGTTGGCTGGCATTTTTAGATTTTTGATAGCATCTTTTTGTTCATTCATCTTAGAATTTAGTTTTTCTTCAAGGGCCGTGTTTTTCAATTGCGGCCAACATACATAAACGACATATATATATATATATATACATATCCTTCAAGTCATTCTAAACTTTTTCATTTTGATTCTTATATTCCTGTCTGTTTCTGTCCAATCAATGAACTTCTAATCATTTAGATTTTGTTAATTTCTTTGTTATCGCTTTTTTTTTTCATGAAATTCAACTATTTTTAATTTTACTAGCAAGCAGTATTAGCTTCATGTTATAAAGTAAAAAGGTATAAAGCTTTAGTTTTAGGTAATTTTCTTTGGTTGATTAACTTTTGCTTAAATTATAAAAAATTAATTAATTAAAACAACCCAAAATCGATTAAATTTAAAATTATTGATCTTTTTGTCATTTCTGCTTATAAAGTTTTTTTTCTTCCTTTATGGTATCGGTTGTCAATTAGGTATTCTGCTTGCTACATTTTTCGTTTCAATATTTTTTGTTTTTTAAACTTGATATTCAATTGATGATGTGTTGTTCGAAATCCATAAAATGATGTCATTTTTTAATTATAGGAAAATTTTCGAACTACATGCTGTATTGATTGCTTAATTTATTAATAACTTACATCAGCTAATTCATTTCAGAAGTAATTAATCTTTCCTGTCTCTCTTTTTTCCTTTCTCTCTTTTTTCCTTTCTCTTCCTCTCTCTCTCTCTCAGAAGTGGAAATTTTCATAATTTCATTTTCTTCGAAATTCCAATATTTTCAGGATCAAACTTTGCTATTCGCTTGCCTTCATTATTCAAACTCCTTTTTTACTTTTCTGCTCTTGTGAATTATATTCTAGTTAAAAACTTCTGTAATTGCGAGAAAGCTCATTCAGAAATAACGTTTCATTCATTCTGGTTATTTTTCTTCCTTTTCTCGCAAATTTATTAAATTTATAAATAAATAAATATTTATAATTTAATGCAATATAATATATATATACAAACATTCAAAACAATTCATATACATTGTTTTGAACAACGAAACAGCTGAAATGATTTCTTTAAGCTTTTCTAGATACTGACAATTAATTTTGTTTATTAAAAAAAAACAAAAAACAAAAAACGGAAATTTCCGCTTATTTATTCGAAATGGACTTAATATTTTCCTTTCGTTTGCGTGCGTGTAATATGAATATTTAATTAACTTAATAATATTATTAAAAAAATAGTGCAAACTGTAATATAAACTTAATAAGGAACTAATCAATTCCAATCCAATAAATTTATTTCGAATCATAAAAATAAAATTATGATACAATTGTTGTTGAAAATAAAATAGAAAATTTCTTTGCTTTGATGTTGTCAAAAAAAATTCTTTCAATTTCAATTGAAAAATTTTTCCTCCCAATCTATTTGTGTTGTAAACAAAACGATCAGTTGAATGATATAAGATTTTTTCTTTCCCTTTTATCCTCTCCCTTTCTATTGTCAACTAAGCACGTTTTTTTTAAAGTTTTTTCATATGTGCTTTATTCGCAAAAATTTTTTCCTCTTTATTTTCTTTTTTTTTTTTTTTTTTTTTGCAACAAATAAAACGTCAAAAATCATAGATAGACGACAAACAAAATTTTGAAGCAAAGTAAAGCCAGAAAAGTGCATAAGTTTCAGGAAATTGCTTTTATTTGATTTTATTTGATGCAATTTTATATAAATATATGTAATGAAATCAATACGATTCTTTTTTTTCTCTCTAGTTCATGGAAATATAGATTGATTAGAAGTTAAAAATAAATTTCTAAAAGGTAAAGTTAAAAAAAAAAAAGACCGAATGAATTTCGAATTGTAAAGTTTGATATTCGTTAGAATAGTTATAATTTATTGATATTTCATTCGCTAAATTATTGCAAATTTTACGGACAATCATTGGAATGTTGTTAGATTGATGAATATAAAATTCTTTATTTCTTTGTTGGATCATCTGTTTTCTTTCACTAAATTCAAAACTTCTCAAAACATAAGACATATAATGTCCTTTAAAATAAATGTAAATTCTTTTATTGTCAAAAGTGCATAATTGCTTTAAATTCAATTCAAAAGTACAAGTTTTTTTTTTTTTTTTGCGTATCCAATTTTATTTATATATAAAAAGGAATGGATCATTTAATGATGGAGACAAGCAGCAATTATCTGAACCTATGAATTATTTGATTGCAGAAACATTCGGGTTCTTTGAAATCGAAAGTTCATTATCTTTCGTATTGATCATTGAGTTAATATTTTTTTGGCAAAACAGAAAACAAAAAAAGGAAGAAAAATAATATTATTGATATTATTGATTGCTAGCCATAATCAAACAAATTTATCAGTTAATTTAAATATGAGTTAAAGAGATTTCAAAAGATAAAAAGTGATACTGTACTTGGTGAAATTATTTGATGAATAACTTCTACAATCCATATGTTTCTTACTGATTTCTGACAAAATAAATGATAAATTTGCTGAAATAATTATCTCCAAAAAATAATGCAGGTGTTGAGTTCAGAAATTCTCGAAACTAAAGAAAAAAAACCTTTCGGATGGTTTTTGCAAATTTTAGACCAAAAACTTATTAATTTATTTCTTTTATCTTTTTTGATTATCTTTTTTTTTTTTTTTCAAACAAAGAATTTGAAATAAAGAATACTAAATCAATGTTATTATCATCAAATGCTGTCTCTTTCATTTTCAATTTGCCATAATTTTTTTTCCAGCGATTTTAAATATATTTGCATAGTTCTTTCTTGAAATTGAAGTTTCTAAGTGATACAAGTAGCAAAGTTTGAAAACTTCTTCACTCTTTATGCTTTTTAGAGAAAACTAAAAAACGAATTATTTTTTTTTTTAAAACGAAAGAAAGACAGATTTAACCAATCGGAACGATTTTGTTTACATCCAACAAAAGATAAGCTTTTAACAAATCTTTGACATATTCAGAACAACATGAATTCAGCATTTTATGGAGTTTATCTCAGTTCACTTAAATATTTTCTCAGTCATATCAGCTATCTTCAGAAACATTTTCCGTTTTCTCTGAAAATTTTCTCACCGAATTTCAGGCCAAAATATTAGTGTTTGCCTAATATTTTTTTTTTTTTTTGCGATTTCATTGAATTGCATGAATTTTCAAATGAGTTATTTTAACATTTTGGTGGCAAAATAAATTTTTTGATGAATAGTTTTTCTTTAAATTGAGGTTTTCTGGAACAGAACAGCCAGAATTAGCTTCACCTCTCATTTTCTAATTGAATTTTAGATTAAATTTTGCGAAGAATGGACTTTTATAGGATCAAACCAAATCTATCCTTTTTTTTCTCTGATTTTCCATGAAATAATTATTAGAAAAAAAAATAAATTTGAAAAGAAAAAAGAGACCGTATTTTTACTCTAATGAAATGAAATATACATGATTCGTTTCAGCATTCTATATGAATAAGGCAGGTGTAAAATTTATAGCTAAATTAGTCATCTATGCTTGAAATTCATAATTAATTTGAATTCAGCCAACAAATGACAAAAACATAAACATAGACCTTATGTTCTTTGGAAATTTTCGATCTGATATTTATGGAGCATTAATTTAATTGTGTCTGGATTTTCTAAAACTTTGAATGAAGATTTTTTGTACTATTGATAGTTGTTGATGGTAGTGCGAAGATGAGAATTTCATCTCATCATTCGTTATCAAGCTGTGAAATTCAGTTATTACTGTTAAAATTAGCAATTAAATTCAATTACCACAGCTAGAATTGGCAAGCATCTTTGACCTCAATTTTACACATCAGTGATAACAAAAAAAATATACCTTACAATTGTGAAAGTGAAGATGCTGCTACAAAGTCTGTTTGCTGTTCAGCAAAGTTTTCACATTCTTTTGCTATCGGATGATGTTGAAAAGGTAATAGAGATTGCTTAACTTGGAGTGCTTATCATTTCGAATCACTTCGAAATGAGCCTCTTTAATTTCAGATGTGTTATTCGATCTCTTTCTTCCAAACAAATCAAATAAACATACCACTTACTTTAATGACAGCAAAAGTCGACAAACTGTCATTCTATCCTTTACATCATCATCCACTTCAAATGGAGAAAGGGAAAACAAAAAAAGATAGAGTAAATCAAAATTTAAAGGAAATAAATCGAAGAAATTTCAATTTAATTAAGGAAATTTTTATTCATATATCATTTCTATTGTTGCTTTCTTTCTCATTTCATTTCATTTCATTTCATTTCCTTTTCTTTCATTTTTTAGAATGAATAAACGAGAGCAAAAAAATAGGAGCATAATTATGGTCTGAAAATGAAAATATATATTAGAGAAAGAAATGGAAAAGGATGAAACTTTTCCGAAATGGAATAGCGAAAAAATCCGGCAAAAAAGCTGGAAGGATTTTTGAAAAATGAAAAAAAAGAAAAAAAAAAAAACGAAATAATGTATAGTTTTCAACTTACATTCTTTTCGCTATCTTCAGCATTCGTTGAATTTGACAATCGAGTTTTAAAAAAGTTTTTTTTTTTTGAATGAATAATTGTTTAATATCGTCTGTCACATTTTTGTCTTTCAATCAAAAAAACTTTTTAATTTACCAACTTTTCATTTATTATCTTGCAAGCAAAAACTTTTATCTTCAAATAGAGAGAAGTTATTCCTTTTTTTTTTTCATCCCTTACTCATAGAAGGGATAAGTAATTGAATGGTCAAAAAAAAAAACAAAATAAATTCAATTGTTAGGTTTGTCCTCACAATGTGTACATCACACAAGTAAACCACCGACTGTGAAAGATGTGACAAATTTTTGAAATGCCAGCTGTCAACCGGCTTTTAAACAAATATTATTTCGAAGTAATAATCTTCATTTGTCTATTGAGTTCGATTGATATCATAGGCTTTAAACATTCACAAAGTCTTATAGCCAACTCGGCTATTCCTCAAAAAAATGCACGTTGGGGCCAATTTGCATTGCTGCCCCCAGAATTGATTACCATTAATTTCTGTGCTTATATCCATCATATTTGATTCGCTCTGCTTTCTTCGAAGAATAGAAGGGAAGTTTTACTATAATAGTTCATTTCAAGCACTTTCCTTCCAGTCATACAGGAAGAGAAGTGGTACCGTAGGTGAGGGGAAAGGGAGAGGAAAGGTAAAGTGCAAAACGTTTACATGATAATAATAATAATAATCTTTTTAAGGGTAAATCGGTGGTAAAGGAAGGTGAAGGCGGCCGGCAAGGTTGTAAGCGGAAAAGATAATCATGTTTAGGATAATGTGAGAGGATGAGAAAGGATGTATGAAATGTGGGGGAATACCTCGGGCAGGGATTTTTTGGTTTTCTCGAAATAGGCAGGCGAGATGAGATGGGAGAAAGTGAAGAGGAGAAGAGATAGAATGGTCGGAATAGACTTTTAAAGGTATTCTTTTGAAAGAAAGAAAGACAACAAAAAATGTTTCCATTTCAGGCTAAACACAGAGCTGAGAAGCCGAGAAAAGCCTAAACCCGAAGTCGGACATAGGCTCAACTTACTCTTCATAACTTGGTAGCCTTTTTCTCATCCTCCCGACATTCATCTCCCGTTCATTCCTTCCACAAACAGCATTCATCGGTCTCGAGTTGTTCACCTTTTATCCCTCTCCCAGGCTTATTCTACATAACTAGGCTAGGCCCGTTTCATCCAGCAAATCTATTAATCGGACGGTTCAATCTTATTCTTTTCTCTCGCTCTCTTCAAGCTTGTCGATCCGTAAAGCTTGGAAAACTCGAAAACATTCCCTCTTCCATCTTTTGCCACCTTTTTAAAAGCTTATAACTTCCTTTTACTTGTGCATAGTGCTCTTCCATCACCTCCTCCGATCATTCCTCCTTCTCCTCCCCCTCCCTCACATTTCCCTTTTCTTCAAATATATTTGAAAACTTGAGGAATTCTTCATATACAAACACACACATACACACATACACACACACGCACACACACACACACACACACACACACACACACACATACTCACATACACACATACACTCTCATAAATACATTTATCAAAATGCCAATGCTTACAAGTTTGAAACTTTGTTCGAATATCGATAACGAATCTGACATAATTCAAACTGTCGTACTAAATTGCAACACATACACACACACACACATGCATGCATGCACGCACAGATATGCTTATCAACAAACAACAACATATATAGCAATGAATAAATCGCGGAGGATAGACATAGAAGTAGATTGGAGATGCATTTGCATACACTGGCATGCATAACAACTTGCTATCCAAACACTATCCCGAAGTAAGCAGTAAGGCAAGAAGAAATGAGAAATCTAAGATATCAGTACTATTTGGTTGATTTCAGTTAATGGTGGTTATTCATTTCACTGATTATATTGATACCCGGGAATCACCGAGTAAATTTTGGGTTATATACGGAATAATTGATATGATATGTTATCGCCTTTATTATCATTACCATCGCTATACGGTTATTTGATATCATTATCATTATCATTATACGATCATCATCAGTAGTAGCAGTAGCAGCAGCAGCAATAAACAGCCAGTATTATTATTAATCTAATTTCTATCATTGAGAAAACATAGAATCACCTTTCTTTATTCTCATATAATTTATTGTCGACCACATTTCCTTCACAGCATGCATATATGTATATATATAGCATGTCAACGATATCGTCATTATTATTATTTATTATTATTATTGTCATTATTATTATTATTTTATTATTATTATTATTATTATTATTATTATTATTATTACTATTATTATTATTATTATTATTATTATTATTATTATTATTATTATTATTATTACTTATTACTACTATTCTTATTATTATTATTATTATTATTATTATTATTATTATTATTATTATTATTATTATTATTACTATTATTATTATTATTATTGTTATTGTTATTATCATCATCACCAACCTCTAACAATTTTATCACTATTGGTAGTAAGCAGTAGCAAGCATCTTCGAAACAACAATTCTTTCCTAGTTTTTTAGCAAATCCGATTTTCGCTTTTAATTTGTGCAAACCTTTCAAAGTAAATTGTAAGTTTTCCATTCACGAAACTAATTAAGAGTTATGGATAATTCGATTTTAACTGTAAAAATTAAAATTTTTGGAAATAGATTCCTGTCATCTATCAGAATTATCACAATTGTTACAATATTTACACTAAATCTTTCTAACACTTGACAATTATATAGCTTTATCATAAAATGACAGGACAGTATGAGTTGAACAGAAGCTGTTATCCGTTTTGTAAAATAGATGTTGGATCGATCCATTTGTTAAATTTACCAGCTTAAATCGGCTACTCCTACAGGTTACCTTATGAGATATCATGATAGGATTAAAATGTCGCCAACATGTCTGTATCAATTTAATTTTAGTATTAAAAAATTACAATTGATTTTTTTCTCGAAATTTTGCATGAGTTCTTTGATTCTATATCTTATACAATTTTAAGGCTATGCACTGATTTTCAATCCGCTCTAGATGTTTTAATTCGTTTTAAAAATATCAAATTTCACATGCAAAGATTAAAGTGTACATGGATTTCGAACAATTTGATAAGGAGAGAAATTTACAAGTTATCTTGGAACATTTGAACCAATTGAATTAATCATATTTAAATTTAATTCATTTTGTTATACGATTATTACTATCCTGCAATTCATATGCATTCAACAAATTGATGTATTCAATTCGAAATTTCATTTAAATCAATCAATCACCTACAGTTTAATACTTCCAATCAAAATTTTGTAATCTTTTTAACAAAATAAGTGAGTTGTATCAAAAGACGAAGGAATGAGGAAAAGAAATAATTCTTTTATCGTACTGATTGTTTGCAATCGAAATGCTTACTTTTAAAGTACTCTGGATGGATTTATAGATTGTTTTGAAAGCGCGATTTAAATTTTGTTGGCTACAAATGTATCACTAATTAACATTTTTGATAATCATTAGTCCTCACAATTCATCAAGTTATAAAAATTATCGATAGTATGAAATTATCGAAATAATTAATACTTCAAACTTATTTACTACTTTGACATAGTTTGCAATAATTTTTTAAAAATTCAATACTAAATACATTTCATTATTGTTCTTTCACATTTCAAATCATCTGTTCAAATATCAATCGATTTAAAAAAAAAATAAAATAAAATAAAATTTGTTGAATGGTCGATTATGCCCATTCGTTCCAGATGTTTCATCCAGGTGCACCAAATTTTTCGTCACCCTTTTGACCCTTAACTTTTAGAAGATCACTTTTGTTATTTTGTTAAAATATATGTTATTTTATAAAATTTGCATAATTTATTTGATACAAATGTGCTCTCGCTCTCTCTTCCTGCTTAGTAGGATGCATTTTCTAAATATCAATAGATTGATGTCATTATTTTAATTAATTATAGCATGGAAGGAAAGAAAAAGGAAGAAAAAATTCTCACATTTCTAAAATTATTATTTCATATTCAATTTGATTTTAATTTCCCAGCGAACTATTATAAATTGCAAAATCATCATAAAGTTGTAATTTTTTTTTTTACTTTTTGTCATTTCAATTTCGCTTAGTTTGTCATTTGCTTATTTTTGTCTTCGATTGAATGAAACTATTGATGTTTCGAAAGAGGTTTTTCAAAACACGTAATAAACAACTTTTCTTAACTTCAAAAGCAATAGATGCAAGGTTATATGGGAATCGATTTTTTTTTTTTTTTTTCATTTCCTTTTTTTTGACATAATTTTTTGTTCGATAATTTCAGAGAAATTCTTCTATTTTATAAAATAGTATTTGTTATCTATTAATAAATCTATGCGAAATAAAGATTATTGCAAAAACGAATCCGATGGAAAAATAGATAATAAAAGATGGAGAAGTAATTATCCCAATAAGAATAATTACTTTCCATATTTTATCTTTTTTTTCTTTTTTACAACTTTCCTTCATCCTTTTCATTCTTTCCTCATCATTTATATACGTTTTACTTCAGCTTTATTTTCTGCGACTAATAAAAATAACAAATATTATGTTAAAAGATGTATTTGTCAAAATTTCTAAAATTTTTGGTCCACGTAAAATTTTAAAGTTTATGTTTTTGTGAAAGATGAAAAAAAAATTGGCTAATTTTTCTTATTTTAAAATTTCAGTACAAGAATTCACGGATTTTTAAATGTTATTTTGTTTTAACTGTTTTTATTTCATATGTTTATGTAACCTTAATGATTACTCGTTTTGAAGAAAAAAGTGCACAATATATTTGAGCATGGATGGAGATAATGATGATTAAAGTTAATTTCAAAGTTAAATTTGTACCTATTTCAAATGCCTTGTAAACTATGAGCTTAAAATTGCATTTTTAAATAGGGTTTTAAATTTGTGTGCAACATTTTTGCTCATTTTCATTGTGATAATTTAAATTATAATTTTTGAAAGTTTCTTGAAATTTTTCTTTTAAATTAACATCATAGCAATATGTGCGAGCATTTATAACAAATGGATTTGTTAAGCAACCTTTTGCTGATTAATTTAATGAGAAGATGCTAAAATGAAACTGAGATTGTTTGGCATTAGACCAATCTTTTCAAATTTGTAAAGTTTTAATAAATCAGCTTCTTGCTTTTATTATTGAACTTTGCGCTCATGTCACTTTTTTCCCGTTTGGATGACATTTTTAAATCGAACAAATGAAAGAGTGGGAGGGTAAAACGGACGATGTTTCAACTTGTTTGCTATCACTAGACTCGTATCCGCCTGGTAAATGTTTGTTAGGCCGTCAATCAGATTTGGGGCATTTCAGCTTTTGCTTTTTGTCAGCATATGTATTTGATGATCCATTTACAATGTTCGTATCAAATAATCTTTATTTTAGCAAGGCAAATTGTCAATCCAAAGTATTTTTGAAGTTTTCAAATACCTATAAATTAAATTTTTTCAATGAATTCACTTAAATTCAATAAATTTTGTTGAATTTTATTTATTAATTCAGTGCATACCTATTTTTCTCTTTATTTAGAACATTGGATTTCCAGAAATTTTGCAGGAAAACAAAATAAATTGAAAATTTATAGTTGACAGAAAATTTTTATTGGCAAGTTCTTCTTCCTCATCTTATTACATGCTTATTTCGAACTATGATAGAAATTTGAAGAACGATATCATCTGAATCTTTCAATTTCTCTAACATTCCAATCATTTGACTTTTCACTTCTATTTTTATGCATTTTATTACTTGTTGTTGAAGTAAAAAAGAAAATATCAGTTTCTACTCTCTTCTATTTGCAAGAAACTTCAATACATATTTCTTTATTTCTCAAAATTAAAAGATGTTCCACTGGGAGCATATGAAAATTTTTGAAGAGTGAGAAAGAAAAAAAAAACAACATACACATGCAAACTTAAGTTAATTTTCTTATGCAACTTTTGCTGCTTGTAAAGTTGATATAAGGCCAGTGATTGACATTCTCGAAATAAATTTTCCTCTTTTTTTTTTTAATTCTTTTTTGAAATTGCTTTTGAAGATGAAATGATATGAGAGGGAATGCAGTATTATAGAGTACTACGATGTAGTAAATACATATTTCTAAAATTAAATTTTCCAACTGATAAGGGAAACGGACCGTGAAGATTATGACTTGGCTAATATTATTATAGATATGCATGTTTATTTCTTAGTTAATTCCAATCATCTCGAAGCGATGAAGTATAAAAGCGTGCGAGAAATCTATAAAATATCCGAGGCTACAAAATTGATGTAATCAAGCGGAAATTCTCGTAGAAATCAATTAATTTGCAACTTTATATGAAATACAAGGCAATGTAGGATAAAGGGTGAAGTATTAATCTGCTCCTAAAATCGACTTTTCATGATCTGTTTATATATGTTATTGATTCTTGTTATTTTTTTTTTTTTTTATTTAAAAGCAAAAATTGATTGACCATTTATATCCGCATTTCTTTTATTTTATCATAATATTATTTTTTCATGCACAATATTTGTTAAGTGAAATCATGCATATTTTTCGTCCCCTCAAACCTTTTTGACCAATATTCTCAAAAAGATTTAATATTAAATTTTAAAGTTAGAAGATGTAAATATGTTTGCTGCAACTTGATTGCGACATCAAATTAGAATATAGCGTTATGAATTAAATATTAAAATGTCTATGTCTGAATGCAATTTTGCCTTATTTTAGTTAAAATCGCAATACGCTCGAAATAATTTCAGTCTTTGCCACGAAAATTGTCCATTCGTTTTGATTAATAACTTCTTTGCCAAGTATCTTTTAATATAATATAAGGGCAAAATATTCCACAGCTCATTAATAAGAAGACAACATGTCAAGGTGAAAACTTCTTTTTCATCTTGATAAGTTGTCAAGTTTTTTATCGTTTAGTCTTGCTAATCAAGATATGACCGTTTGCTAGCTATTGATATGTTGTGGAATGTTCTATTCTAATAGCTGCAAAATATTTTATTCTTTTAGGACTGATATAATAAATAAGTCAGTTCTTAAGTAATATTTAATATTTATTCTATTATCAATTTTTACTCGAATGGTTACGATAGCTATGCTTTAGTATTGTCTAAAAATTTTCTTTCATTATCAGAATATTTCATCAAAGAAATCTTCTGATCAGATCTTAATTTTCTTAAAATGAAAAAAAAATCAATCGTCAGTCAATACGGTTATTTATATGAAAATAATACCGGGAAATTCCCAAATGCTTTGAAATCAAATATTAAATAATAATTGTCAAGTTCCAAACAAAAATTCATATAAAAAAATCCACAACTCCATAATTTTATATGCAATGAAATGATATTATGCTTCTCACGAAAAATCATTATTTTTTAAATGTAATCTTGGTAGAATTTTAATTTTAATTTAAAATTGACGATAACACATATAAAAAGGATTCACATTTTGTTCTCAAAGAGCCTTTTAATCTTGTCAATATTATTTTATACATTTTCCTTCCCTTTTTTTTCGTCTCTATTCACATCCATTTCAATCCATATTTTTCTTTCTTCTTTGAAATATGTTGAAAACTATTCCTATCTTCATTATCCATTCCATTTTTCATTTTTCTTTCTTTTTTTATTATTTAATGATAAGCATTAATTACCTTCGAGTAAGCCATTTTTATTTTTCTATTGATATCAGACGCCCCGGAAGAAACTGAGCCAAGACAAACAGTTGGTAAATAGATTAAATTAAAATCTCGTAAATATGTACCACACGACTCAATCCTACCAGCTATGAAAGATTTGTTTTCCACTCCCGTTTAAATCTTTTTGTCTTTAAGCCATTGATCCGAAAATCTTCTCCCTTAGCTTCTCGTTTTCTCGCCTCTTCATTAGTTTTATTATGGAGGAAAACCAATGTAAAACTAGGTGGATGACTTTTTCACTTCCAGAGTTATTGATTAATTTCAATAAAACATTAATTATCATTTTAAACCTTTTTCGCACCCTTTTTCCCGCATTTGTCTTTTCTTTATTTTCCAATTTTTATAAAAAAAAATGACAATTAGCAAATATGGCCGTTAAGTGAATACATTGATATTTTCTGAAAACAAGATTAACAAAAGTGTCAGTCAATTAGTTAGAAAATTGAATTGAAATAATAAGAAATGTTTTCGCTTTTTTGTAAAGCTATCATGTTCATTTATCTCGGATCTCGGAGCTTGTCTTGTTTTATTACGCCGTAAAAAAATTTACAAGATTGATCAGTGATCTTAGTATGAAAGCAACTGTTTGTTGTTCTCTTCTTTCCTTCGAAAATTGCTTAAAAAATTATGTTTTTTAGTCAACTAAATGTAAAATGTTTCAACAGAACCACTTGATCGATAAATGGAATCAGATAACCTTGCTTTCTCATCTGTTCTCCTTCCCATTTATCGTTTATGCATTTCCGTAATTGACCTAAATTTTTCATTTTTAGATTTTCGATAAATATCAAGTTGATTGGTTGTCCCAAAGTGATTGCATTACTATGCGATTTAAGAAATGGCATATTATTTTTGAAAATATTTCGCGAAATTTTTGAGCTTGTTTACCCGGAAATGCAAAAAAAAAAAAAAAAAAAAAAAGCTTTTGCAAAAATTTTGCTTTTAATGACATATTTATTGGAAAGATTATACATAATAGATATAGCATTTCAAAAATATATGAAAAAAAAAATTTTTATTTTATATAAATTTTGAACAAAAAAATTTTCCCATCCCTATTTAAAGTACATAAAAATAAAATTAAAAAAAAGTGAAATAGAAAAAAGAAGAAAGGAAGAACAAGTGGTTTAAATCTTTTTTGAAGATATAAAATGGGATAAACAAAAAAAAAGGAAGCAAAAGCAATATATCGAACACTAACAGGCGGATATATTAGGTTGTGTTTGTTGCATATACTTTTTTTTTTTTTTCTTGACATTGTAAACAAATTGGAAGTTGCTGAAAAAAAGAATTTTTGAGATAACATTGTTAATAAAACATTGTATTTAAAAATTTTTTACATATTATTGATTTGTTTTCAGATATGTCAGCATTTGCTTTTCATCGTTTATATTTCATTTCTCATTATTCAGATGCTCAATTACTTGCATCATTAATAAATTAATTAACAGTTGACTATTCATTCAATCTATAAACATGACTTATTTGCGTAGAATAAGGGAGAATTATTTTTTTTCTCATATAAATAAGAGCAACATATATAATACTTAAATTAAGTTGCGTTATTATTGCTAAAACTTGATATTTCATGCTTTATTTGCACATTTTTTTGGAACAAAATTTTTTAATTCTCGATTGTTTACAATTTTATTCCAAGCTATAAAACTATTTCGTAGCGGTTGTGGATGAAAATTTATTGATGGTTATTTTGGTTTTTTTTTTTTTTTTTTTTTTCGCTTTGAATTTAGGATTTAGTTTTTTTCCTTGGAGGAATTCCCATTTCATTGATTTTTAAATAATGAACAAGCAGTAGTGAAAAATTTTAAACTTTAACGTGCAGAAAAAAAATTCAACATTTTAGATCCCAACATACCATATTTTTTTTTGACTATCTAAAGAAAGGAGAGCAAACTTTTAATTTCCTCATCCTAAACCCATACAAAAATATGAAGTTTTAAAAGTAGCGTTATGTGTCATTACCAAAACATCTGCTTCATTCTGCATATCAATAATTAAATTCTATTACTGCTTATCTATAATTTAAAAAAAAAATCATTAAAATGGAAATTTCTGTGCTTTTCGGTAAACAACTGATATTTTTGATAAGATATTGTAAAATGTCAAATACCTCGCTATGATATTGCATAATACTTTGTAAAAAAAGTTCTGAAAATGCAATCGATGTATTTAATTTTCAGCGATATAAAATCTTTAACAATTCCACGAAATTTCGGACAACGAATTATTTTCATGCAAAAAAATGATGCTAATTAATTTTTATACAAAAAAGTGATGGTAATTGATAAAAATTTTTAGAGAAAATGGTGAATATTAAAGAAAAAAAAAATATTACAGATGAAAGTTACTGAAGAGAAATAATGAAAGAATATGAGTAATTCCTGAATGATGGCATAACATAATTTACAATGCTCCAGCAACCAGTATCAAGGGAATTACGCTCATTTCAATCACTTTCTCGTTTTTCCGGACCGCGTGGATTGCTAAATAGGCGTCAATCGAGTTCGAGGCGTTTTTTGCAATCACGACGCCGGACTACCGAAGTTTTCGCCGATGATTCCCAGGTATCTCTCATCAAATAATATACTAATTATTTTTTAATTATAGAGAAGATGCACAGTAGTAAGTATGAAAGCAAGCATTAGATGAAACAATAATTTAGTTATTTGAACCTTCATAATAAATAATGGCACTGGATTTTTTGTATGAGCCTAATTGACTATTTATACCTGCTCAAATTTTTTGGTACACAGTTTCCTGAAACCTTTTGATAGATCAATAAATTTTCAAAATACCAAATATGTAAAGACAGAAGTCATAATTCATCCATTCATGCAGTATTACCTAGCAATTCTTTTTTTTTTTTTTTTTTCAAGTTTTAAGAGAATATCAAATCAAATTACTTGAATGCATAAATCAAATAGAATTTTTTAATTAATCAATTCCAGGTGTTATCAACACTGGGACCTGGCCCATCCACGGAATACAGAAGCATCTTGCCGCATAGGGAAAAAACTTTTTCCTTATCCATGGAAGTAAGCCCATTAAAACCATGGCGTGACAGTATTCTGGAAGAAGATGATTATCAGAAACAAACTCAAGTTGGTTGGGATAGTGAAGAGGATATTATCAACGATGAATGCGATTTACCTTATCCAGGGTATTTTTTTTTTCTTTCTTCACTTAAATGATTTGATAAAATTGAAAATTTACACTTATCCCTATTAATTTCTCTCCTTCTAATCATTTCTTTATCAAACAAAAGAAATAAAACTTGATAGAAATCAATCGTCAATAAATTTATCAATCAATTCATACTATTATTCAATTTTAACTAGGAATAAAAATGAAAAACTTATTACCATATAATTTTTAGTTTGTGATATAAACACTATTAAGGTTTACGGAATCATCCTTGCACTGTTTACGTCAAACAGTACCACCACGTTCGTGGGCTTTACGAATGGTTATGAATCCGTGGTTTGATCGGATTACAATGCTTGTTATTTTGATCAATTGTGTAACACTTGGGATGTATCGGCCATGTGAGGATAACGATAATTGTACAACATATCGTTGCTATGTCCTCTCAACCATTGATCATGTCATTTTTGCATATTTTGTTTTAGAAATGGTTTGTTCTAAAATTTTATTCATTGTTTATTTCTAAATACATGAAAGGAAAATTTATATTAAACATTTCAGTTAAAAAATGACATTAAAGTTTAAATGACATTAAAGTAAATTTGTTTTTCAAGAAAAAGATGTATTTTTAGATGATCAAAATAGTTGCCCTCGGCTTCTTCGGCTCATCTGCTTATCTTTCTGATACTTGGAATCGCCTTGATTTTTTCATTGTTTGTGCAGGGTAATTTTTAATCTGTTTTTCTCTTTTTTCCCTCGTTTATCTTCTATCATCAATCGCTTTGCTTTTAATTCAGTGAATACTTATGTCTTTTAGTGATTGCCGATCATTTTTCTTAATGATTAACTTACTTTGACTGAAACAACAAAATTGATATTAGAGCCTAAATACATTCAATATGTTTACATTAATCCAAAACATGAAATGATAAGTTTTTAAAAGAATGAAGGAAAGATTATACTGATAAAGATTAATGATAAGAATGTGAAATCCAATCTTTTGGGATCGAATTCTTGCAAATAATCCAAAAAAATATTTATTCCCAATGCAATGATTTTATTTTTCTAAAAAAAAAAAAACTGTGACTTTCATCTTTCATTAGGTTAACTTTTCAAATATCCTTTTTTTTCTGTGATGCAACTCAATTTTATTATAAATTTCAATGAAATTTCAGATGTGCAGAATATTTATTGCAAGAATATTTGGGTAATATAAATTTAACCGCTATACGAACAGTTCGTGTACTTCGACCATTACGTGCTGTCAATAGGATACCATCTATGAGAATTCTTGGTTTGTAGTGAAAATTTTCCAATATCACATTATCAAAGTATATTTGTTAGAAAGAGAAAAGGAGAGAAAATGGTAGAGCATTGATGTTGGAATAATTATTATTAAATTCATATTTTTAATTAATTTAAACTTTTGCAGTTAATCTATTATTGGACACATTACCGATGCTCGGTAATGTATTGTTGTTATGTTTCTTTGTCTTTTTCATATTTGGTATTGTTGGTGTTCAATTATGGGCTGGACTGCTCAGGTATAAATCTTTTTCAGATTTCTTTATATATTCAATTATTTCTGGATAATGTGATTTTGAACGAATCGATATAAATAAAAATTAAAACTTGAATTCAAATAGTTATGTACATATCTTTAGTAACAAAAAAAAAAAAACGATGTTTGAACCGTTATATAAGTCTTTGATATTTTATATCACTTTTTTTTTGCAAATTTATTTTGGTGCATTTCAGAAATCGTTGTGTTATTAGTTTGCCCGAAATGAATGATATAATTGATATCTCAGATATGTCACTTACACGGTAAGTTTTTTAATAGTTTACAATACTCAAAAAAACAAGTATATGGTTCGATCCCGTTGAATTCTAAGTATCGCAGTGTATGATTTAAGCTAATCATTGATTAAATTATCAATGGATTGCATCGATGATCTTACCATTTTAACACGGATTCAGATTCGCTTCCAACTAATAGGGCATCTTTTACGTTGCAGATACTATATACCGGAAGACACCTCGCTAGAATATATTTGCAGTCAAGCGGATTCATCAGGTCTTCATACATGTAATAATCTACCTCCTTACGTATACAACGGAGTTAAGTAAGTTTTTACGTGTCAACTTTAATTGATCTTTGATTTTTTAATAAACACGTGAAAATTCTACGTTTAAGCTGTTATTTAAATTTGAATTTTCATATAGGTAGAAAAATATAGAAATATATATGTATATATGGGACAAAAGATTCGAATAAAGCTTGATTTCGATTAGATTTTGTAACAATAACATATAAAAATGGAATGATTTTGTAAAGAAGTAAAATTAGATATTTGCAATTTGTAAGTAAAATAATTAAATTTCGAAATATGCGATGAACTAAAGAATATCAAATTCAATATTTACTGGAATTTATAATTCAACTTAACAAGCTTGAATCTGTTTTAAATCAAGTTTGGTAGCCAAATTTCTTAAATATTTCATTTTTCAGATGTAATTTGACAATACGTGAATGGGCAAATCTAAAAAATGACACAACAGAGTGTATAAACTGGAATGCTTACTATAACGAATGTAAAGTTATGCATCGTAATCCATTCCAAGGTTCTATATCCTTCGATAATATTGGCTTCGCATGGATTGCCATCTTTCTGGTATCAATTTTCTTTTCCTTCTCTTTTAAAATCTTCAAAATATGTCATAAACAAAGCTTATTTATAGTTCGCTCTAGCCATATATGCAGTACAAAACACATCTCAGCAGTGCAAATTCTAAGTTTTTCGATCAATTCCATAACTAACAAGGCTGAATTTTACACAGGTAATAAGCTTAGAAGGATGGACTGATATAATGTATTACGTACAAGATGCACATTCGTTTTGGAATTGGATATATTTTGTACTATTGATTATTGTAAGTTTCTTGCATATTAATAATGTGTTATAACAATTTTTTGTTGTTAAATAATATACGAATGGTACTTATGCAGCACTTATCTTAATTCACTTGATGTTTGATCTTTTAAAATTGATTTATTGAATCTTTGGAATATGTGCATTGTAAAAAATGTAATTTAAATTGAATTCAGTTTGTCGTTTTCCTCTTCCCATATAATGATAATGTTTTCAGGTAGGAGCATTTTTCATGATCAATTTATGTTTGGTTGTTATTGCTACGCAATTTGCGGAAACAAAACGACGCGAAACGGAACGGATGATTGAAGAAAGGAAAAGATTACGATCGTCAGGATCTCTTAGTTAGTTTAATAGAATCAAATTTCTTTGTAACTGTAATAAATTTTTTGCTTTACCCATTATTTTTCAACTACGATATTTATTGTTTCAAATTTTTTAGTTCCAGAACTTCATGTTTAAGAGAATGGCATCGATTATTTTAGGTAGTGATCCAGCTCATTCATCGAGAGATGGAGAACAGGGTGACAGTATCTATGCAGCTATAATCAAATCTATAAGACATTATTCTCGTCGATTGAAAAGAAGGTTTCTGAAGGTATTTATATAAATATATATGGATAACTAAATAAAGCCTCAATTTAGAGAACTTGCCCTTCCAGGAAGCCTAATATCATTGCTCAGGCCAAAATTTTAACATCTTATAAGTAAGTATTATATTCTTATTATATTGTAAAAATGTTTATTTTAGCAATGGAAAATTTGGGAAGAACGTTTTGCAACTAGAAGGAAATTTTTCAAAGGCCACTCAAATAATACTCATCCAAAAACTGCAAATTCTGAAGAGACGAAGGTTAACGATTCTGAAGAAACGAAGATGAGAGATTCGGAAGAAATGAAGGTGAAAGATTCTGAAGAAACGAAGACGGAAGATGTTCCAGTAGTTAATGCAACTACAGGTAATGTAATCAATTTGAAGTTGACTGAAAATTTAAAGTCTCTTGTGTTTATAAACCATTAATTTCACTTTTCCATCTTTTTCATAATTTATTTAGCTACAAATTAGTTCGAAATCTTTACTTGGACATCAATTGGCAAATCAAACACTTTCTAATCACTTAGTGCGGATAAATAGTAATAACCAACTGAAAGACTTAAAGGCAATAGCGTTGACAGGTGATGGGCAATTTGATGAATTTAAATTTTAACACTGACAATGAAAGTTTTTACATTTTTTGAATTATAAAATTTCATAAGACATTACAGATGATAAATTATTGCCGTTGGGAAGTACGCATCGTGAAAGAAGTAAATTATACGTTAGCATTAAAAATCGGAAATGGAGTGGAAGTATGTATGGCACACTTTACGTTTTTTATTTTTTATTGAAATTTTATGAATTATTTCCAAAACTTAAAATTTATGAAGGGAAATTTTCCTCCAGATTTTGTTATTTTGATATCGAATTTATAAAACAAATAATATTTTATTTCAGACTTCACATCAAACAGTCCAGAAAGCGACGTGGAGATAGGTTCAACAAATGACAATCAGTCTAAACCCCTGAAAAGATCGATTCAAGTGGGAGAATTGTCGAGCGGTGAGGAAAGTGATATCGAACTTTCCGATCAAATATCCGGAAATGAGCTTGAATGTGTCGATGTTGGCGGTGTTGGTAGTAACTACGGCTATGATCATAATTCCCGCGTTAAACCAGTAATATATATTTATTTATAATTCTGACTAATTCTAATTTTTCTTTAAAATCTTTTGGATTTTCAAATTCTCGTGTATTTAAATTATTTATTTTGCCTTCTTATTTTTGAGGAAAAACCAATTAAATCAAATACAACGCTATTTGGTCGATTCCGTGAAAAGCTTCGAGCATTTGTAGTTTGTAATCACTTCAAGCGTGGTATTTTATTCGCCATTTTGATAAATACTCTCAGTATGGGTATCGAGTACCATCAGCAGGTTTATTTTCATTGTTGCAACAAATTATTAATAAAATTAATCAATTATAAACCGTATTTGATGAGATAATATGCTTGTCCTTTGATCTATAAGCGACCATTGCTGAATTCGTTTTTAGCCTGAATTGCTGACAACAGTCTTAGAAATCAGTAATTATTTCTTCACTGGTTTATTCGCATTGGAAATGTTGCTCAAAATAGGTGCAGAGGGTTTATTTGGTTATCTTTCCGATGGTTTTAATCTTTTTGATGGCGGGATAGTCGCATTAAGGTAACTTTTTTGTCATTTATTGTAAGGATTTTTGTAAGGCTTAAAGTATGCCTTCTCTTTCTAACTGAATTGAATTCTTGAATTTTCCGAGAATTAAAATTTTGCAGAAGTTGAAATATTTCTTTCGAAAAAAAGAATTTTTTCTTCGACTTTTTTTTTATCTATCATACTTAGCACTATTTATTCGTTGAAATCAGTTAATATTTGATTGTTTCTGCAGTGTATTGGAATTGTTTCAAGAAGGAAAGGGGGGTTTATCTGTACTTCGAACATTTCGTCTACTTCGAATTTTAAAACTTGTCCGATTTATGCCCGCTTTACGATATCAATTGGTTGTTATGCTACGTACTATGGATAATGTTACGGTATTCTTTGGATTACTCGTTCTCTTCATCTTTATTTTCAGGTATGTATAAAAAGTATTTAAACTTGACAATTTATTTTTATGAAATTATAAAATGGAATTTTAATTCATATTAGATCGGAACACTCAAAATTTGGTTAAATTCTCGAAAATTATTATTTGCAGCACCGCAATTTCTTTCGAATTCAACTAAATGTCAGATTTATGTATCGGTCATTTTTTAATGAATTTTTGACGAGATTTTTTTTACAGTATACTTGGAATGAACTTATTTGGATGCAAATTCTGCAAAAATCCTGTTAATGCATTGGATCAGACAAAAAAATGTGAAAGGAAAAATTTCGACTCACTTTTGTGGGCATTAGTCACTGTTTTTCAGGTATGTATCGCATTTGCATTTGTAATTTTAAGCGATGTTTTCAATTTAACGATCTCTTTGTCTTGAAATTTTTAAAATGGAAAGCATAGTTTTCTTGAATTAAATATGATTTTTGGATTAGAAAGAAATGATAACTTTGCTAATTTAATAACAACAAGGCATGTTCAAAATATGCCAAATATTTTCTTTCAATTTTAATAATCATTCAAATAAAGAAGTTTCAGTTCAGGAGAGCTTTGATAAGCATACTTACTTTTCCAAGATTTAAACTAATTTTTTGTTTTACTGTTAAGATTTTAACACAAGAAGATTGGAATGTCGTTTTATTTAATGGCATGGCTCGTACAACACCTTGGGCAGCTTTGTATTTTGTTGCTTTAATGACATTTGGCAATTATGTCCTGTTTAATTTGCTTGTTGCCATCCTGGTTGAAGGTTTTCAGGAGAGTAAAGAAGAAGAAAAACGACAATTGGTAACATTTCTTTACATTTCTACCAAAAACTGAATTCGTTGTTTTAAATCTTATCAGACATTTTGCAAAGAATGGAATGATTTTAAAAGCAATTACTTTTCAAAAACTCAAAATCAATCAAAAATTCCAAAAAATAATTTTACATTAGTATTTACTGTAAACAATAAAATATAACACATTAAATTTTTTATACTCCAATGTTTCACTTTATTCAAACTTTGAATAATCGAAACTCCATTTTAAATAATTAATTTTCGATCACATATTCCAGAAAGAAGAAGCAATGAAAAAAGCAACTGTTGAGGAAGAAGAAAGAGAACGAGAATTGGAATTGTTCTTAGCGAAAGCTTCATCATCCACTTATCTTAATCAAAGGGTGCAAATAATTTTTTTTTTTTTTTTGATGTTCAAATTTCAGTAAATAGTAAAAATAAAAAATTTCGGAAATTCAAATTGATTTTTGATGAAATGTCGATAGTTCGAAGTTGAAAATTAAAAAAATGCATAAAGAAATTATCCGAATATATCACTTTTTCAATTCTGAATAATCAATATTTAATGAATGACAAAAATAAAAATTTTTGAAAGTTAAATTGATTTTTGGTGGAACATTTTTACCGTACTTGATAACATTTCAGAAAACTTCCTCATATTACACTTACAGTCGTGGCCCAGGCAATTTTCAAGCTTTTCAAGATGTATACCACAAGCGATACAGTGTTCCAACAAGTCCAGATGTAAGTTTCATCTTTTTGAAATTAAAAAATTTCCGTTAAAAAATTTTATATTTAGGCAAAATTTATTTTCAAACAAGGAAATGGCTTTAATGTGATTTTTATTCCGTCACTGATGAATTATATTGTAAGTTCGAAGTTATATCTTCTTTACTGGTAAATAAAATCTGATGATCTGTTCTACTTCGCCACTTTTTCTTTCAGGAAGAAGAAGAAGATGAACCATTAGGACATCAATCATTTCTTAACAGACGAACCAGTAGTCTTAATCGGCGTCGTCTTTCGAGAAATATTAATCCTAATCTTAATTTCAGGTAATTTTTTTTCACTCTAATTCGAATCAAATAGAAAATATATCTTTTCTAAAAATTTAATTTTTTCATCAACTTATCAAGCTTCAAAACTTGTACCTCTGACATTCAAAAAATTATCAATTATTTATTGTTTTTGGTAATAGTCTATATTTCAGAACACCATTCAATGTCATCAATGATAACAACACATTTGCAACATAGTATTACAATAGTTAGACAATTCCGCAAAAGGAAAGTATCTCATTGTAGGGTCAACGGTCAGTCTTAATGACGGATCACTTAAACAACACTTCCCTTAGGATTTATATGTGTGATAAAAAATGAAATAATGGAAAGAAACTATTTTTGTTTAAGTTTATACCGACATACTTCACTTATATTGCCTCAAATGGTACCGTACTTTGATCCTTATTCACGTCGTGAAATTCGACAACGCATGAATAGTTGGTGTGGAATGCAAACAAGGCTTAAGCCGCTTCATTCCATAAATGGCCGACAAGCTATTATTGAAGCCTACACAAGGGATAAGTTAATTGAGGTCAATTACATATTTATAATTTTCAAACTTGTTAATTGAATTTGCGGAAAAAGTTATATCTAATCTTTTTTTTTTATACGGGAAAAATAATATTACCAAAAATCAATGAAATTTTGAAGGTGATGGCTTTTTTCTTGCAAAGAAATTGCATGACATTGACATCCCTTTTTAATTATTGAATTAATATAATTCAAATATTGGGGGTATATCGAAAGGAAGCGGAATTCATATTTAATGATAAAACAGATTTCGATTAAATAAACCAAAATATATCTTTTTCTTTGAAATGGTCAGCTATATTTTTCGGTTTTTCACACAAATTCAACATGCCTCAAACATTTCAATTCTATTGAAAAGTGCTAAATTTAAAAAATAATTGTAATACAGTACGAATTTTCTTTTCTCTCAAATAAAAACTAAAGTTTCATAATAAACTTCTAATTAAGCTTCATAATAAGCTTTATAATATGCTTCTTTGAACAAAAATTATTGCTGTTTTTTCTCATTACAATAAGGTAAGTGCAGTGAAAAGGAAATTTCTTTGCAAAATTTAGATATTATTTCGATTATTGTATTTTTTAATCTTATACTCGGAAATTTTTTTTTTTAATTTTGTAAAAGTATTAATAATTTTGATCACAAAAATTAGAAAACGTAAAGGTAAATGAAGATAATCTGATTATAATTAAGTTAGAAGAAATTTTTTCAAATTTTGTGCTTTTCGGGTTTTTTAAATAATTTAAAACACAACAGAAATATTTTTATAGGCTAATGAAGAATTGCAATTAGCAATTGAAGAAGAAGAACGACGCAAGATAGAACGACGAAATACAAAATTCATGCGATTATTACGAAAAACTTGTTTTTACAAACGTGCCGATTATTCGTTCTATATTTTTAGTTCGGAAAATCGAATTCGAATTAAGTATGTTCATTTGCTTCAATGAGCAAAAATTCTGTACAGAAATATCGAAGGAAATTTAATATTGGTTTAACAAAATTAAAATTTCGAGACTAATATCGAAATTAATTGAAGGAAAGAGAATGAGATAAATAATCTCAGTTATACTTGTACAAAGAAAATACAACACAAGCGCAAGCGCAAATGTCGCACTGCTTAACATGAATATCAAAGAATGGTACTATCTTAAATTAGCTTTCCTCTTTTTTTTAAGGTGCCTTCAATTAACACAGAAAAAATGGTTTGATTATACCATTTTGATATTCATCGGTATTAACTGTATTACATTAGCAATGGAACGACCATCGATTCCTCCGAAATCTCTGGAACGACAATTTCTCACATTTACCGGATATGTTTTCACCGTGATTTTTACCATTGAAATGAGTATGAAGGTTTGTATGACTTCAGATTTTTAAATTAAATCATTTCAAATGAATATGATAAACTTATGATAACAAATGGAATGTATTATTAATAATTTAGGTCATTGCGAATGGTTGTGTGCTTGGAAAAGATGCATATTTTAAAGATGGGTGGAATATTCTGGATGGTGCACTGGTCATTATAAGTCTTATAAATATTATTTTTGAATTACTTGTTCATATAGGTAAGTTTATTTGATTAACTAATTAAATGAAATTAACTAAATCAATCATTATATATTTTGATTGAATCTATCAAACACTTAATGGCGGTTTATGCTTCCGTTTGTTATCAGTAACATTATTCTTCTTAAATTTATCCGAAATTTTTATCGCTTTATAGATTCACCGAAAATATTTGGTGTAATACGTGTATTACGATTACTGAGAGCATTACGCCCATTACGTGTCATCAATCGAGCTCCTGGAGTAAAATTGGTAGTTATGACGTTGATAAGTAGTCTGAAACCTATTGGAAACATTGTTTTGATTTGTTGCACTTTTTTCATCATTTTTGGTATTCTCGGTGTTCAGTTGTTCAAGGTAAAATTTGTTTTAATTAACTGGGTAAATATATATATATTTGTTTGCGAAACAAAGAAGCGAAAAGACACTTTAGCAAAATAAATAATTTGTCATGAATCAAAAAAATTAATTAACAAGTTGGTCAAGTTTAAAGAAGAATTAAAGGTTATCACTTCAAAGAGACTTGAGAGTGGAAAGAATTAACCTATCTTCATCAGTTATAATAAAAATGAATTTATTTATAGGGTATGATGTTTCATTGTGTTGGACCAAATATAAGTAATGTCACAACAAAGACAGATTGTTTGATGGATCCACGAAATCGATGGGTTAATCATCGTTATAATTTTGACAATCTTGGCCAGGTAAATTCTTGACAATTTCGTCAATCATTTAACAATTTTGACAATCTTGTCAATTTTTTGACAGTTTGACAAGTACTGGCTAAGTAAGATTTTGTCAGTGTCGTCAGTTTTTTAACAATTTTGGCAATTTGGTCGGTTTCTGATCAATTTGAACTATTTTACTTAAGTGAGCCAACAAATCGAAACTTCATGTGATTAATAAAGATATGCTTGAAAATTGGAATTTACTATATTTAAGTTAGGTTTAACTTTTTTAGGCACTCATGTCACTGTTTGTATTATCCAGTAAGGATGGTTGGGTTGCTATCATGTACCAGGGTATCGATGCTACAGGTGTAGATTTACAGGTAATTGATGTAATTTGTTGATTTTATTGTTTATTTAAAAATTTTTACGTTTATTGAATTCAATTTATTTAAATTTTAGCCCATCGAAAATTACAATGAGTGGCGAATGATATATTTCATTTCTTTCCTGCTACTCGTTGGATTCTTTGTACTGAATATGTTTGTTGGTGTTGTTGTGGAAAATTTTCATAAATGTAAAGAAGCATTGGAAGCTGAAATGAAAGAACAAGCTCGACAAAAACGCCTGGAACGAAAATTAAAACGACAAAAATACGAAACCGAATATGGACAGAAGAAAAAAAGACGTAATTATCGCAATTATCGCATTTTCATTTATTTATTTTTTTTCTACTTTCTTAATTTCAGTTTATACGTGAAGTCGTGGCTGAACAAAACTGTAGAATTGAGTTTTAATTTCAATAAAAAAATATATCGGAACTTGTCGGAATACAGATTATCATCTTAAGTTTTTACGTCTTTTTGTAGCATAAAAACTTGCACAAGTAATTTCTACTCCAACAAATTTCATAATATCTTACATTTATCGATGTTTCAAGGTGAGAAATCACAACCATACTGGCACAGCTACGGTCCGACAAGATTATTTTTGCACAATATTGTGACGTCGAAGTACTTCGATCTGGCCATTGCTGCTGTAATTGGTAAGCTTGAAGCTCGTAAAGATGGAGGTAGTAATTCGGAAGACTAAGTTCCTTACTTCGCTTTCTAATTTACTTACTTTCTTCATGACTTGTCTTCTGAATCTACAGTGAAAGTCGAAATCAAACATCTTTTTCTAAAAAAAAAAAAAATCAATTAAGCTGTAAGAAAGCAACTACCGTATTCCTGTTTTTCATAATTAAATTTAAAAAGGCCAAAAGAATTCCCAGATTCTTTTATCATATCATTTCTGTAACTCTTCACTACTACAGGAATAAATGTCATCTCAATGGCTATGGAATTCTATATGATGCCGGTTGGATTGAAATATGTTCTGAAAACGTTGAATTATTTTTTCACAGCTGTTTTCACTCTTGAATCTGCAATTAAACTTGTAGCATTAGGTGTTCGTCGGTTTTTCAGTGAACGGTAAGAAATTTATAGAAAAAAAAGGCGAATTCAAGTTGAGACAAGCTGCATTCTAAGTTGTTTTTACAGCAAACTAAAGAAGTTCACGAATTTTGTTTATTATATCAATTCTTTTTTTCAGTTTTCCATCAATCAGGATTTGATACATTTGGAAATAGGGCAAAGGTTAAGCAGAATAGATTTAAAATCAAAAATAGTTTATCATCACACAATTTATTGCCTCTGCTGTCAATAAGGAATCTTGGAATTCTGTGCAATTTGCAAATCTTTTTTAAATTATAGATGGAATCAGTTGGATATTTCCATTGTAATTCTTTCTATCGCTGGTATCATATTCGAGGAATTCGAAGCTTTAGAATTGCCTATTAATCCAACAATTATTCGAGTAATGCGAGTCCTTCGGATTGCTCGAGGTAATTGAAATTCGATTTTAAAGCATTTCGGAATGGTCGCCATATTCAGCATAGGCATTATCATTAATTCCTTTAAGATGATAGTGCTGCTCTGATAAAACATGCCTGACTCAGATATCAAATATACAGTTTAAGATGATAAGCTTCATCAAAAATTTTCAAAATTTAAAATTTTACTTTCTCGATAATTTCGGTTCTTTTTTTTGGAAATATGCTCTTAAATTAAAATGAATAAGCTAGAAATAAATTATATTGAATGGATATTTGAAACAATTTCTATTTATTTTTTGCGAAGACGTTAATTGAATATTTTAATTAACTATTTATTTACATGTTTTAGTGTTGAAATTGTTAAAAATGGCTAAAGGTATTCGATCATTGTTGGATACAGTTGGCGAAGCATTACCACAAGTCGGAAATCTTGGATCCCTTTTCTTTCTCTTGTTCTTCATTTTCGCAGCTCTTGGTGTCGAATTATTCGGTAAACTTGGTACGTAAACCAACTTTTCTCCTTTTTTTTTTTTTTTCAGTGTTTTTTCAATTTAAAATAACAATAAAAATATTGGCAGAGAATTATAATGCAGTGACTAACTTATTTACCTCAAAAATTTGAAAGTAAGTGGAAAGTGTCGTTTTGAAATTATCGTGACTTTTAAAAATCGAAAGAACCCAAGCATTTATGGAGTAACAAAGTGCTTCAAAAAGCAATAAATTTTTATAATTGCAACTAATAAAATGAACTTTTTTAAAATCTTTTTAGAATGTTCGGATGAACATCCATGTGATGGACTTGGTGAGCATGCTCATTTCAAAAATTTCGGTATGGCATTTCTCACATTATTTCGCATAGCTACAGGTGATAATTGGAATGGAATTATGAAGGTATGAGTCATTAAGTTCTAACAAAGTTTAATTGCATTTTTAGAAATTTGTAATGATATTTGCAAATAAAAAAAAAACCAATCCATAATATATTAATAAATACTAACTGCAATATGCAATGAATTAAATTTCTTGGTAATTCGCACCTTTTATTAAAAATAGTAAAAAATTTTAGTATTAATTGAAGCGTTCAATCTTAGGATGCATTACGTGATGATTGTGATCCATCGGATCGCTGTGAATCGAATTGTTGTGTTGATCCAATATTAGCTCCATGCTTTTTCATCATATTTGTTTTGATCTCACAGTTTGTATTGGTCAATGTTGTTGTCGCTGTTTTGATGAAACATTTGGAAGAAAGCAATAAAAGAGAAGAAGCTTCAGATGGTTTGTATATGAATTTTCATAATTATGAGAAAATGAAAAATCGTATGCCAGAATAAAAGCATAATTTATATTTTTGATTTTAAAATGAAAGAATTTAATATACGTAAAATTTATATGATCAGAAATGAAGAAACGAAAAATATTTGCTTGCATGATTTTTTTTTTTTGTTTACAAGATTTCTTTCTGACAGCTTAATTTAAGCTATTTTAGCATTTTCTTGTTTTAATTCAATATAAACATCAATAATAAATGAATTACAAACCATAATTTTAGGCCATGGAATTGGTGGGACGGATACTGATGCGAACAAAACTGATACGGATGTGGAAGATAATGCAGATTCATCACAAAAGGATTTAGTTTGTTTCACAAAATTCATTATAAAATAATTTATTTTTGTAAAAAAAGGACACAATTGATTGAAGAAATCAGGAATGGAAAGTTTTCTCAAATAAATGAATCATATATGTAATAAAAAGATAAATGAATAAGTAAGTAAACAAATGCCATATTAGGTAAATAAATCAAAATTCTCTGGCTGTCATTCAAATTATGAATTTTCAGGATATTAATGGTACTGACAGGAAGAATGAAAAAGGTTGTTTATTAGTTCATGGAAAATATATGGAAACACCTTTACCGAAACACAACGATCATAACGGGCATTCTCCAATGCCCTGTTGATCTTCGATATTTTTAATTTTTTGTAAATAGCCATTTTTATCTTATTATAAAATATAAAAATTCAGTTGTACTGATATTTAATGAAATTACTGAATTTTAATAGCATTTATTGATTTGATTTAAAATATCGTTCCGTTTTCCCAATGTTAGACATTTAACACTCATCATTATCCGGATATCAATGTAGCGTGCCTTCATCGGACTTAAGATTTCCCAATATAAATACGTGATGCTAATCATCAAATCATTTCATTCTATTCAACACGATTTGAAATTTCTAGATTTTGATGCATCATTAAATTAGAAAATTTTGCAAATTCCTCAACAAATCCCATTTATTTTCATCAAATTGATAATTTTCCTTCTAAAAAAAATAAAAAATAAAATTGAACTTACATAAAATATTTCCAGTTTCCTATTGAATTATCCTACAATCCAATTGTTAGGAAAAAAAAAAAAACTAATTTGATCATCCCATTTGCATATTATCTGATCTTTCATATAATCAATCAATATCCCATAATATTGCTAGCTTTAGCTGATGTTGCTGCTACTGCTTATCATTCGGCATACATTGTAATTATATAAATTTCAAACTGCGATTTTTTTTTTTTTTTTGAAATTTATAATAATTTATTTGTACTGTTGCCTCTTTGTGCACCAGTCAATAAGATAATCTAAATTTGAAAATATATTTTTGGAATCTGTTTGCACAGCTTAAAAATGAGCTGAATAGATTGGCAAGAGTTTTCTTTTTTTTTCAAATTTCGATTTCAACTTTTTCTGGATTGCTAAAACCTGTTCCTAAGGGAAACAAACTATTACATCAATGAATGAAATGCCAAATTATTTCTTCCTTAATTTTAATGAAATGAAAAAAGTTTCCAATTAAAATTTCGTCCAATTTTCACCCATATGGTACAATTATTTACAACCAGTTTTCATTATTATTGCCCGTTATTTCCATCCATCTATATAATACATAGCTCTGTTGGTGTCTTAATATAATTGAATATTTATAATATCAACAAATCAAGCAAAATATCATTTATTTGGGAAATCTATCATTCTCCGAGAATGTTCAGGGTAGACAAGACAAAGCATATGGATTTTCTTCCATTTTCACAGCAGGAAAAATGATCGTTCTATTTTGTACATATGAATTCTACTCATTTTTTTTTTCTTAATTATATACTAAATGTTCACTTTTGGTTCGTGTAAATTAAACGTCGCTTTCGAAGTGCATATCAACAACATAATGTTCAACTATTTTTCATGCTTGTTGGGTGCTCAATAAAATTTTCTTTTCAATTTTGCAAATCTTAGCAATTACGTCAAATTTTACGTCAATTTCAAATCTGATGCCAACTAATATTTGAATTCTTTTACTGTCATATTCAATAATTAATAATATTTGTGCGTAATGATACATCTGTGATTTGTAATCACAAATCCTTATGCAATCTTTATCTGAACTCAGCCAGGTCGCTGTTAACATTTACGTAGGTACCATTTTGGCCATACGTTAACTCTAATCCAGACTACTGACGAAACGGAGATGTTTTTGTGGAAACCGCTTCCCAGTAACTTACGTCACGTGACTGCAACAATGCTGTTATTCCATACGATCACTAATCGACGCGTGTCGTCTCTGTCACTTCGTCCGTCATCTCATAAACGACCGACCACGAATATCCCTTTGTGTAACGGGAAAAAGCCAAAAATTTCCGAATTGTGCCAATCTCACCCGGTGATTCTTCCAATCCCGAATTCCTGCCCTTTTTTTTTTCCAGTCTTTTGTCCTAATATAGGAAATCGCGCTGATTTATTAGTAAATAGCACAAAATGAATGACTGATACAAAAAGCGAAGTGAAACCTTTTCATTGTGACAACAAATCGCAATATCCCTCTCGTCGTTATAAATATAATTATCTCTTAAGAAGCAATCCGGAAAATCGTTAATCCGTAAATAATCAAAGCTCCTATGCATCCACAAGGAACGGACTAGTTTCTTCCGGATTTCTCCTCCACGGGATCTGATCAGTCTTTTCCTGATTCCTCTCCCAAGGGGGATCTATGAATCTAAGCTAAAGGCCATGGTAATGGGAAATGGGACAGTGGAAATAAGCAGAGGGAGGAAGAGGGAGGAGAAAGAAAACAAGTAGGTTAAAGGCGAGGTTAGAGTCGGAGGTGATCGTCATGTGGAGGAAGAGATGGAGGGAAGTCAGGAGTTGAGATGGTGAAGAGATGATGAAGCAGGTGTTTCTGTTGAAGTGGGGTTTAATGACGGGAGGTTTTGAAGAATTCGAGGGAGCGAGAGAAGGAAGAGAGAGCAAAGGTATATTATTTCCGAATTGACGCTAACTGAAAGTTAAGATGGTGAAATATGAGTTGTATTTCAGGATGATATTCTTCTGTTCTAGTTATTTCGAGGACCAGATCGAGTATTACTTTAATTAATTAGCAACCAATTAAATATTTGTTTGCTGATCAATAAAATTTGTTTGCTTATTTTCTTTTGTAACGAAGCATGTCATTTGTATTCCACATCCTCCACTCTGTTCCATACAGCAACAAACCTATCGTTAAGGTTCGTAAATTTTTTTAATAATTTTAAAAATTTAATTTCAGAACATTTCATGCTTGAACGGTCGTAATTCGTATGTTGAAAATTGGAGACATATAAGGATGCATGTATATGTTATTTCTATTCGTTTAGGAAAATTTTTCGCTTAATCCATTGATATTTCAGGATGTGATTGCAAGCCTACACAGTTATTTTACTTGCAATTTATTGATTGCTTTTTCCGTTATCATTAGCTTTAAACAGTTCGGTGGCCGTCCGATGGAGTGTATGTTACCGATGGGTTTCAGTGGCGCATGGGAACAGGTTGCTTTTATGGTTACAACTTTCAATTCTATCAAGTTCTGTTTGTTTGGAAATTGTAATTAATTTTATCGTTATTAATTTTATTTTATCGTTTATCACGAGTATGACGATTAAACGTTTCTATTGACATAGTGAAAGATCGAATTTTGATTTCATACTTGATAAGTCATACTAGAATTCAAAAACTTTTTTTTCACATGCCTACTTGATGTTTGTTCTGTATGAAATTTTTTCGTCAACTTTTTTTTTACAGTACGCAGAAAATTTTTGCTGGGCGCAGGATACATATTTTATTCCACCGAAAGTTTTTGTGGAGGATATTTCGGCAGAAGAACGCCGAGAACGTCGAATTAGTTACTACCAATGGATGCCGTTTTTTTTGCTATTTCAAGCAGCATGTTTCAAGGCACCGACGTTTATATGGAAATATTTTGCCGGACAATCAGGTATTTATTAACGTCTTCAACTATTTTGCATTTGTCATTTTTGCTATAATTAAACACCGATAAACAAGAATATCATTTTTGCTTTAAACTGATATACTACATATGCATCCTAAGACATTTGCATTTCACTAATTTTTGTTCTTTTAGGCCACAGTACACAAAGTATTTTTTTTTTTTTTTTTTATTACTTATAAGCAGACTTGGAAAAATGACATTTTATGGTACCGAAGTAAGATACACCGCATGTCATTGTATTTGATGCAATTGTATCTTTCAATGTTAAAATCTCCATAAGTGAAAGATAGATTTCGAGAATGTTGCTGATATTTTTTGAATTAGGTATTTTATTTTTCATTTTCATCCTCTTTTAGGAATGAAATTAGGTCAAATTCTTCGATTAGCTAGCGATCCGGCAAATTCATCCTTGGAAGTTAAGAAGGGAAATATTGAAGCATTATGTATACATCTGCAAGGTGCGCTAAGATTTCATGAACGGGTAAAAAAGGTATTCAATTTAAATGAAATTCATCTTTATTCAGCTTTATTCATCTTTAATTTTGCACTCATGCTTTTCGCATAAATTCCAGAAAAAATTGGTGCCTCATAAAATTTGTCGATTTTTGAATTTAAAATATGCGAATTATTACGTTACAACGGTATATATTTTGGCGAAATTAGCATTTCTGGCAAATGCTATATTCCAAATCTCTTTAATGACGCGGTAATCTTTTTCAAAAAGAGGATAATAGTTGATTAATTATGGAAAAAGATATTTTTTATAAAAGAATGTATATGACTAATGAAATTTAATGTGGAGAATCCCTTTAAATTGAAATTCCTGAAAATTTTAGGATCATATTAGGCTTTAGAAGCCCACAAAGATTTCTTACTGATCGTCCAGTCCGATCTGCATTGGTAGAATCCTTGTGTCTATTAGACGATTTTCCTCATTTTTCAGATATCTACTGCCAGAGTTTAGAAATGATAATAGTCTGGAATCATGGATGAATCTAATCTGGCCTAAGAATGATACTCCATCATGGCAGCACAGTGGAATTTTTCCATTAGTAACACTTTGTGATTTCGAAGTAAGTGAATGAAAAATATCAATATGTCTGTACATCTAATATTCATTTTGATTCCAAATGTTTTGTGCGCATTTTTCAGGTTCGAGAAATGGGAAACATACAGACTCATACAGTGCAGTGTGTTCTTGTTGTAAATTTGTTCACGGAGAAAATTTTCATTCTTCTGTGGACGTGGTGATTATTTTTTTATATGATGCCCGATAAGTTTTGTTAATTATTGAACTTTACGCAAATTTAGCGATCAATTAATACCAAAAGCTTTATTTTGAACAGTTGGACAGCACATAATAATGATTACTGTTATTTGGTTTCTAGGTTCATGGTATTGGCAACACTAACATTTTTGAATGTTTTCAACTGGATTTATTTGTTAACGGAAAACTGTTCAAAAGAACATTTTATTCTGAATCATCTCGAAATGAGCGGAACACCATTTGATAAAAACGACCCACGTTAGTGGTACTATTTATAGTATGATCAGTCAGTTTTTCTTTTTTTTTTTTTATGCAGACAAGAAATTGTAGTCCTGGAGGTAGAGAAGTGGAATTGTTATCTGGCTAAGATAATTTATTTATTATTATTTGATTTCGGAAGATAAAGACGATGTATAATTCCTTTCAGAAAATAAGGAGCACGTTAATCGTTTTTTACATAAATATTTGGGAACAGATGGCATTTTTGTTTTGAGAATGGTTGCTAATCATGCGGATGTCGTTTTTGCGACTGAATTAATAGCATCGCTCTGGCGATCTCACTATGTTTTTGAGGAGAGAAGGAAGTAAGTAATTCTAGAATATTCTGGGAAACGTAAAATTTCTTTGCATTCATGGATGGTAGAGAATTTGCATTCCATAATTAAATACATCGACTAGTTATTCGAACCATATCGCTAACTCGCAAAGTTTAGTTTAGGAAATTCTTTCGAATTGTTATTTCAGAGATTTCTGTTTAGAAATATATTACAAATGGACAAAGTATGGCCACAGCATCAACAAAGATTAGAAATGGCATTGCTTGAAGAAGCTGAAGTTGCTCGAAAAATCAGTTCAGATGCCCTAAATGCACTCCAAAGGAAAAGAAGTATTTTCTTTGATTCATCATATTTTGCAAAACGTGGTTCGCTGACTGGAATGACAATACCGAAAGTACCATCACGTAAGTTTACTTTTTTAATACTTAGTTCGAAAGAAAACTTTATGTTAATTTTTTCCATGTGTTTTTCATACATATGCTTCGAAGATAAAAACGTGCTGGAGATAATTCTAATTGAATGAAGTCATAAACTTATGCTTTAAAGGTCGGAAAGTTCCGTCTATATCTTTGTATTTTAATAAATGTAATATCATGAATGAGTATGACTTTTGAGGCGGCGTACTAGAAAACCTGTGTTTGCTGTCTCGAAACAATTCTAAGGATAGCATGATACCATTTTCACCACGTCTTGGAAATCAGCCTCGTGGTAGTATTTTCTCGACAGACAGTCAAGGTAAACTTCGACGACGGCACAGCTTGGAGAAAATCGATATTATTGGTGGTGGAAAAATCAAGAAATTTGCCGACAGTAGCGATGAGGAAGAAACGGAGAAAGAAAAAGAAAAAGAGAAAGGTCCAAAAAGCTTTAACATGAGCCGGAAAAACACTGTCAAGATTTGGTGAACTAGTAACCTGAAGTTACCCTTGTATATTTTTAATAATTCACATATATTTTGCATTTTTTTTTAACATATTATCTAATTACATTTTATGGATACTTCCTGCCCACTAAATTCTTTCCCTGATTATTCCAAGTGAAAATCACGGATTTCCTTGAGCCTGGTGGATCCGCACCTTCTTATATTTATTTGTTTCGTCAAGTACTGTCAGGATCTGTTATCATCATTTTGCCATATTCCATACTTCTGATTTCATGGTCTTTCTAACTTGCAATCGCTGATTTTATGATAGTTAAAAATCCTTTTTTCTACTTTTCCCTTCAGTATGCACCATAATTCTCTTATAAGATTAACAAAAACTATTTATAAAGGATAGCTTTCTTAACTGTCCGATCTCAAACTTCTTTCATTTTTCAGTATTGCTATTTATTGACATCGGTAACGCCTTATATGATCTGTTCCATGACAAAATATTTTGTATGCATTTTTCTGTTATTTTAAATCAGAATTAATTGGAAGACATTTAAATTTCTCACATATTTCTTTATATATATTAAGTAACTGCCAGGACGGAGAAAACTTCATAGCTTCCCACAAATGCGAAGTATGAGATGGACTTTTGAGGATCAACAAATAGGAACAAATTTAAGTTACGAGATTTCAATGATCTACGCTCTCCCCTATCTAATTGGCTATATTTTTAACCTCATTTTACTGTATTAAAAACGTACCTGTCTATTTCACACATAATCAAAGTTTTGTGATATACGTTTTCTACTTCAAATCCTTCCTTGAAAATTAGCAATGTCTGCAAGACCGCTTTATGATACAGCCGTTAGACGTTCTTGAAATATTCATTTATGTTTTCAATAACTTTTTAAACTTTTATTTGATTTGCGAAACGAAACTGAATAAGCGTGTACCCACTTTCGATGAAGCATATAGTGTGCTTGTTAATTGCGGTTTTTGTTTAAGCATACTCGTGAATATTTCTTTTAAAACATCATCATCTAAATGTTTTTCGAGTACATCCGAAACAACACGCAGAAGATACGGCACGGAATGCACCGGTAATGATAACATGCCAGTCATATA